>VDFB02152437.1:0-14823 GCA_007258455.2 Sequoia sempervirens
ATGGAAAATATAAAAGTACTCTTTTATTTTAGCTCAAAAAAATATTTGAAATACCTAGTCAGTATGACAGTTCGGCCAGGGAAAATGAGGGGCATTTTGTACCATGTTCCTTCTTCCAGCATTGTACCATGTGAGAGGTGTTTTGTATTATGTTCCTCCTTCCAGAACAAAAATGAAAGTACTACCAGATGAATGTGATGGCTGGAAGAATTATCCAAAGAAAGTATATAAGGTTAATGGTATTAGAAACACAATCTAGAAATCTATATTTTTCTTGAAAATTTTCCAGATCAAACAGCCCCCAAAAATACAGGGTATTACACTATTTAGTCCGGTATTACTGCTGGATCTATTTGAGATTTGACCAAAATAAAATAGTATTCTCAACAGATCAAAGGAGATTATTAGACAAACATATCCGAATAAAGGATAACAAAACCCTGGGATCTGAGAGAAAGTAAATACATAATAAAAAGTAAAAGCATGGAAAAGAAACATAGAAGTAGTACATTTTCACTCCGCGTTGTAAGGCATCCTTTTATCTCTATCGTTGATGACGAGGGGGAATGTTGTAGGGTCGTGTAGGATTTGGACCAGGACACCAATGACTCAACCGGATCTTCAATCTAAAGGGCTCAACTCTGCTCCCGTCAAAGCCTGCCTCGGCTCTCTTTACATCTGCCGCATGAAAGAAAGTTATAAACCTAACCCATGCTTATTCGAGATGATCGCCAATTCTTTTACTGCCTCTATACAAAAAAGAAACATTCTGTAAGAAACAATAAACTACATCTATTTGATATGTCAGTTTGATCAATAAAAATAAACCAAAAAAAAAAAATCTTCATGCCATATGCTTGGAATATGTCTCGCAAAAGGTTGTTCGATACTGTGACATCAACATTGAAATCTACTGTGGCATCAACATCGAAACGTCCTTAGCAGCTTGCAATGTTGATGCCACAGTATCGAACAACCATTTGCGAGACACATTCCAAGCATATGGCATGTAGATTTTATGTTTTTTGGTTTATTTTTGTTGATCAAACTGACATATCAAATAGATGTAGTTTATTGTTTCTTAGAGAATGACCATTTTTTTTTGTTTTCGGTGTATAGAGGCAGTAAAAGAAGTGGCGATCAGCCCGAATAAGCATGGGGTTAGGTTTATTAATTTCTTTCATGCGGCAGATGCAAAGCGAGCCCGGGTAGGCTTGGATGGGCGCAGAGTTGGGCCATTTAGATTGAAGATCCGGTTAGGGTTTTGTTATGCTCTATTCAGATATATTTGTCTAATAATCTCCTTTGATCTGTTGAGAATGCTATTTTTTGGTGTCATATTTCAAATAGATCCAGTAGTAGGTAATACCAGACTAAATAGTATAATAGCCAGTACTTTTGGGGGCTGTTTGATCTAGAAAAATTTCAAGCAAAAAATAGATTTCTACATTGTGTTTCTACTACCATTAATCTTATATACTTTCTTTGGATAATTCTTCCAGCCATCACATTCATCTGGTAGTACTTTCATTTTTATTCAGAATGCAACTGTATCTCCCTTTATGAATAGCATGGGTAATAAGCTCAAAGCCTCTGTCGCGGAACATCACATTGAACGTAGGCGGAAAAAGAAGCTAATGACTGGGAAGGATCCTAATGCACCAAGGCTGAACAAAACTAGCTATGAGGATGAAAAACTAGTATGTAAATGACCAAATTAGTGTTTCACTTACAACTATATGCACAAAATGTTTATATTGAGTTCATATTAATTTGTTTTCTATGACAGCCTTATCAAAAGAGTTGTATACAAGAAAAAGAGCGCTATAGAAAAGAGATGTGTGAATCCTTTCGACTTCAGGCTCAAGGTGTGCTGGTTGAAGCCAGCATTTCTCCGAGTAGTCAAATCGGTAGAACGTAAACAAGGACTCATACCGTACCAGTAGTAGGTAGTGTTAAGTACATTCAGACTGTAAGTTTGTGGACATTTAATGCACTTTTCTTGTTGCAAACAAGCAACAGATTTTGTTCATATTCAACAAGTGCTTCCAATAGACTCGGCTTTGATTATCAAATTGGCCAATTAAATATTTAATGCAATCTGTGGCTCAGTGAGCAAGTATTATTCCTGACTGTTGAAGCATTTTGTTTTGTTCCAGGTCTGATTATTAATTTTCTCGCTAAATAGTAGTTTACCATCCATGCCTTTATAGGCAGTGATATTACAATTGCTACACGGCTAGCTTTCGTCCTTTTTAGTGCAACCCTTGTTTTTCAAAAGTATAATCTTTGAACAAGCGTACTTTTCATAGGAAAAAACAATTGTTTGCAAGGTGATTTGTAATTGATTTTGAAAATAATAAGTCAAATATAAAATAAATAGACCTCCATTCATTCCTAGGATAGAATGAACTCCATCTATATTGGACTTCACTGGCCTTTTTGTTTAGCTTTATTTTTAATAGCTTATCATTGCGTGTTTACCACACGCTTTAAGGTTGAAATAGCTCTTTCAATTAACATAAATTATGTACAAGATCCCTTATTGCAAGAAAGAACTAGGAGACTAAGAGGCCCTTTCCAGAAATTTCCATTTGTTTAGCTCTTTTTCCCTGCATTGTCACTCTTTTTTAGTATTCAATTGTACTCGAGTGTTAGTGATTTTTGTGTTACAAGTGAATGGCATATAAGAATGTTGCATTTGCAGTATGCGTTTGGCCCCTGGTGCAAATTAATATAAAGAAATATTAACCAAGTAAATGCATCCAATATATTTATGGAGTACCTTTTAAAGTAACCATGCAGCCTTAGTTTCTAGGCAACCATGTAAAGCATTTAATGACAATATAACAGAAATTTATTGTTGATTAAGGGATCATGTTAAATATCTATATTTGGGCACACTGATAGAGATAATTAAGCTCTCATGGTTTAACCATGGTATAAACTTCTTAAAGTTATGTGTAATGCTATGCTGTTTCAAGTTTTCTGAATTGACAGAAAATCTTTGGGGATTATTAAATCACTCCTTGGGCCTTTTATGCAATTAAATCCTTGTCGTGTCCAGCTGATATTTGGACAAGGTTTCAATGTGTTGACAATTAATTCATTTTGAATTCCAAATATTACCTGTACCTACAGGCAAATATGATCTTGTTGATGTTAGGATCAACCAACCAGCAGCTATATATTGTTTATTTACTTTTTAGGGGTTAAATTGTCTTTGAGCAGATGTTCAAGTCTGTAATGACTGGCCGGAATTTTAGATGATATAGTACTGGTCTGAACTCGAACCACACATTTGAAGCACATTTTACTTTTGAGAGAAGCTTTTTAAATATAATGTCGGGTTTCAGAAATATTCAAGTGCGACAGGACAAAGAATATTCACGCTTTGAAATATCCTTTACAAGTGATGGTCTGAAAAAATTGAATGCTGCCTAGTTTTCAAATTATAAATCAACAGTGTATGCTAATGTCAAAGCTGCCAAGTCGCTAGGAATAATCAATCCTTCTCTGTGTGTGGTAGGTTTACCTGTGTATCAAGATCTTTAAAATTGTATCCCCAAAAAATAACAAAATCTTTAAAATTGTATCCACAAAAACAGCAATTGTACGAAGATAATGAAACCCATTGGTGCTTGATGAGCCCATCATTGAATTGCCTGTAGAATTTTAGAGGGTTATTGCTTACCTGAGCCTCAATTTTAGACATACTCCCAAAATTAGTATTTAAAGAGTCTCTAGAACAAATCATCTGAAAAAAAAAAAAAATCAAGCATGATGTAATATCATTATTTTTTACAAAATTTTAAATTTATTACTGCAAATGATTAGGTGTTAGAAATGAGAAGTGTAGTTCTGGCACATGCTATTGGTTAGAGTAAAATTTGATTCGTTTACATTACATCACATAAACTTATTGAACTCGCTTATAGAGAGTGTTTGATTAGTGGATTCTTTTCAATTTTAAAAAATTAAAGTTCAAATAATAAAATATCTAGTATTGTTTGAAAATGTATATATATGGGAGTTGGCCTAACTAATAGTTGAGCACTCTAATTTTGTACCTCTCAAAATAATATATGGCAATTTAAAATCACATGATTTTGTACAGTAGCTTACATAATAAGATCTCGAAAAGAGTAGACCAGTAGTCATTTTCAAAAACCGCAGAATAATTCTTACACTCTTAAGTACCATCACAATCGAACGCAGCCGTGTTTACGGTTGGGGTGTACGCATTGTTTGATAATAAACATTGTGTAATCATCATAGTCAATAAAACAGTTATTTATGGGTGACAACAGTTATATACATTTGTATGAACGATCAAGGTGAATTGAGTTTTCCGAAGTAAATTTATGTTGTTTGTATTACCCTTTTATGTTTGTAATCTGCAATGCTTTCATTTGATATCAGAGCGTCAGGAGAAACACAAGGTTCGTTGACATGGTAGTAGGATTTGGAGAATCCAGTCTGAGGAGCGGATGACTGTATGTTGTCGCAAAAGACATGAATTCAAGAATACAAAGGCTCTATAAGGTCAATCAATTAACCTTAGCACAAAATTCTTCCTCACCTAGGCAACAAAGGCCGGTAACTTCATGAGATTTAAGAGCTCAAGAGGCTCCCCTGGGCATAGAGGCAATAATTCATGAAAAAACAAGGAACCAACTCAAAATTCTCAAAAAATTTAGAAGCTCTACTAGTACGCAAATGAATATTCGTTTGTCAAAGATGAGAGTAATCATGGAAAGTTTGATGGTATATGAAGAGTTGAATATTGTCTTGTAAGACATCAACAAAGTTATTGGTTTATGCTCGAATTGCATGACAAGTCTCTAGATTGAGATTGTAGAGTGAATGCATAGTTGATTGGAGATAGTAGAGTGTTGTAGCAAGGATGAATAAATATAGTTTTCAAATGTGCAAATGGAAGTGGATCCATGGTTCTCCGAGATGTGAGGTATTTATAGGAGAAAATGGCTAATCAAGGGCTAAGATTTACTTAATCAATCAATGGTCAAGATGGAAAGAAGGTGAAGACATGGATCAAGGATTCTCATCAATTGATGAGAATTGAATATCCATGGATCAAAGAATCAATCAATGAGCCTCAATTAATCAAACAAACACACTTTCAAAACTGTTTCAAAATTTGTTAGGAAAGAATATTCTATTTTTGGATCCAAATAGAAGAATATTCCCTATGCAAGTTGAGTAATATTAAGATTGTAATTAAATAATTATCTTATTTAATGAAAGGGGTTAAGTGAAATTTAAATAAATGATTTAGATTGTTTAATTAAAAGACATGACATAAGGGGGTTTAATTTAAATAATTTGCATTATCTAATTAAACAATATTAAATGTTAGTGTAAAAGTGTAGGAATTAACTTAATTAAAATGATTAGATTAATAGATGAAAATGATGCATTTAATTAAATAACTAGAATTATTTTATTAAATAGTTGAAAAGAAGATGAATTTTAGGATGAAATGATGTTAGTAATAAAATTGAAGTGTGTAATATCATTTAATATTATTTTTTATTTGTTTCTTATCAAACAAAATTCTATTGGGTGCCTCTCTATTTAGAAAAGAATAAAATAAATAATCCACAATGGTTTCTAGAGATAAAAATTGACTACTTCATAATTTCCATTCTATAATAGGAACTCATTTTAGTGTCCATCTATTCATCTATATTGTGAACTCATTTTGGTGTCCGTCCATTCATATTTTTTAGGATTCATTGAGCTCATTCCCAAGCCTTCAAAACTTTGTTCAAGATGATGTGTAGTCTCTATCATAATTGAATGTCTAAAATTTTTCAATTTGCTAAGAAATTATGTTCATCTAGCCACTATATCATGCAACATGACCTTGCTCACTATGACAAATTTACATTGTGAACCAGTTCAATGACTATGATTAAATGGAAAAG
The DNA here is from genome assembly GCA_007258455.2 of Sequoia sempervirens. Lineage (NCBI taxonomy): Eukaryota > Viridiplantae > Streptophyta > Pinopsida > Cupressales > Cupressaceae > Sequoia > Sequoia sempervirens. The sequence continues at coordinate 5,952 of VDFB02152437.1, forward strand.
GATTGAGGGATAAAGTACAATTAAATATTGGATGGTAAGGTAATGTGGATTAATTAAGCTAAATTAATTATTTTAGCTGGAGGAGTTTTTGATAAGTTTGGCTTTGATTAAATTAATATAAATCTATTTAATTAAAGTGGGAGATAATTAATTAAATAAATAACAAATATTTATTTAATTAATGGCTAAAGGTGGGATAAAGGTGGCCAACAAATTAATTAATTAAAATTATAAATATTTATTTAATTAATGCCTATGATAAGATAAAATCAAGTGTGGTTAGGTATGGACAAATTTGGGTGTCTACACCCTTATTAGCATGCCAAGTTTTTCATCTTAACATCTCATCCTATAGTTTGAGTCTTGTGATATAGCCAACCCACAATCCTTGATACTTTTGCCTATGTTTTCATTCCCCTCTTAATTTCCCAACACATGTCATATAGTTTCCAGTAGTAAACTTTCACGGTACCATTACATTCATAGTGGAATATTTTCCACCCATTATAATTGCTCAAATATGAAGTGGTGGCTTGCATGATGGCCAACATATTATGTTTGTGGAGGATATAAAAGAGCTATTATTTTCATTTAGGATCATGATCTACACTAAACCAAATATATTTTTAAATGTATTTTGAGCACTTTTGTTCAAGTGTGGGATTCTTAGGATGAAATTTAAAGTGGTGGGTGTGCATGGTGGCCAAGCCTAGTGATTTTACAGGGTGATCTCATACAAAGTTCATATTTGAGATTCATTAAATATGGGTTGTATTTCTATTATATTGATTTGATTTACTATTGCTATTGGTATTATTTGTTGTTGTTATACGATTATTTGAATATAATACAATCATCTTGATATTTCTCCAAGAATTTGATGCCTCTACAATAATCTTGGTATTTCTCCAAGAATTTTATCTTGATTGCGTTGCAACTGGGAAAAGCATATCTTCCCAACCCCATGAACAATCTTAGAGAAGCATCTTTCAGTGTTGTTATAAATAGTTTGAGTTTGTGATTTTTTTTTGTATAGTCATAACATTGGCATAGCACATCATACTCAAAATGTATAGGTCCTATGTAACAATGGGCTTCTAAAAGGAACATCACATTCAAAATGTATAGAATGTATAGGTCCTATGTAACAACGGGCTTCTAACAGGAACATCACATTCAGGCTATTTATCCAATATATTTTCAAAATTTAAATGGTTCATGGTATGAAGTACCTTTAGATCAACATTGCATTTATCATTTATGAGATCTGTTAGGCAGCATATGGATAAGATATATACATAAATTTAAAAATGAAGTTTTATTCTTATTTTATTTATTAAATGTTGGTCAATATCTCTCTCTTTTATTTGTAATTGAATAATGTTATCATAAATTATATACACTGATAATGTCCAATTTATTGTTATGGTCTACAATGGAATCATGAGTAGCATGTATAAATTCTAATCTCACAGATCAAACAACATGGCAAGCGAGAGTACAGGTGGGAATAGGCCTTTTTTGAATTCATTTGGGATTGGAGTTCTTGACGAGGATTCAAGCGAAGATGATGTTCCTTTCTGTTGGCGGCCTTCAGTTATGACTGCACGTAAGAGTAAATGGAAGGGGTCTCCTTTTGGTGCGTGTACAACAACAAGGAAGAGAAAGAGTGTTGCGCGGAGTAGGAAGCAATATCGTGGCTCTTCTGTGGCTGATTCTACTATTGAAGCTGAGGATGGTGATGTTGATGGCATTGTGGAGGCTAAAGAAGTTGGCATTGGTGTTGGAGCTGAGGTTTTGGTGGGAGGAAATGTGCTCTCCCACTCCATGGCTAGCTCTGCTAGTGTTGCCTCTGAGGATTTGGGTGGCTCTATTTTTGATATTGAGGGTTTGGCTGCAAGCTCTGTTAGCTAGAATGCTGAAGATAAAGAGGTGGGATTCCAAGCTCATGAGGGTTGGGAGATGGAAAATACAGAAATTTCTGATGAGGATCTACAAACCCTATATGAAATTTTTGGCCCCTTTTTCCTGTGATGGATCTAGCTTGGATATAGAGGCTGAGTTTCATTTAGTTTGATCTTCTTGATGAGGAAGAGGAGCTCCTTCTTGATTTTATCCTCCCCCTTTTAAGGTTTTAAGGGGGATTTTAGTATTTTTTCCTTGAAAGGTTTCTTTTCTTATTTTTAGACAAATAACAAATAAGAACAACAAAGACAGGCCAGATAAATGCAAACCATTAATGAAACATATTCGTATAAATGCTCAAACATTTAAGTTGAGAAAGGCTCAATTATATACATAGCCATCCTTGTCATCTAGTTTCACTTCATACTCGAGCATTATAAACCATTTTAAGCAAGGCAAGAGAATACATAATTCCATAGGTAGAAAATTCAAAATTAGCAATATATAGAGTACATGAACTAGAACTCAAACCAGAAACAGGAGTTTACAGGTAATCTAATTTAGTAAGAACTATAGATCTAATTGTGCTTACAAAAACATTATGCTTTTATAATTTTTTTTAACAATCTGAATATTTTTGCTTGATAATTTGATAACCGAAAGCACAATGGCAGATGTATTTAGTTGAAGTCAACATGGTAGATTATTCTTGATAATCCGTGTACTTCTTTAATCACTTTTTTCATTATACTAAGTGCTACTTTTCATTTGACTACCATGAGATGCTCTAAAATGTTGGGCCACGTTTCAACAGACAACTGTCAAAACTTTATCACCTCTCCTTATAAACGAAAAGATTAAATGAATACAAAACACAAATCCCTTTGAAAATCATAACAATGGTCAAAGACTCAAAATTACTTCATTATGAAACTCCACAATCAAAACTATTAAAGCCAGTAGTAGTACCAAGCAAAATGAACTTTGTAGAAGTAAAACATGTAGCACACCCCATCTGGTCCCATGGAAATTCAGGCTAATATCCAATGTTAACTTGTTAAAAATCAGTTGATTTAATAACCCTTAGGAGATTAATTTAGGAAAATATTAGATGGTCTCTGAAATATATGGCATTTTTATCTCCAGTACAAATGCCTCTTCTTGTAATGGGGCTACAGAAGAAAAAGCACAAAAGGGACAGAAATTTGAGCCAATATTATATTCACAATCTCACACGGTTCACAACATAGAGGATCCATATTGGATTAAAGCATAAGAAGCTTGTTGTAACTGCTAGTGTGTCAGACCACCAAATGAAAACACTTCTAGTGTCACACTGTTTAAGAGCATGAATTGATTTAGAATATCCCCTATGTTTATTTAAATGTCAGACAATCATGTGAAAATCTAGTGCCAATCTTGCTTGAGATAATGCATTTAAATAAGCTCCACTTGCACTTTTCAAATTCAATATGTTTGAGTAGAAACAGTTTTAGTATATCTTTTAACCTTGAATCAAGCAACTAAAGAAACAAGTTCCCAATTTACTTCATAACAGAATAAGGTGATTGATAAAATAAGTTCACAGTTGGCTCCAATGGTTCAGGGTTAATTACTTCATAAAATTATCACCTCATTTGCTTTTACCAATTTTTGCATTTCCTCACAAAAGTGTGACCAATAGTTTCAATACAGAAGCTCTGTGAACAATTACGGATGGCAATCACAGAAGGCTTTGTTTTTCTACAATGTCATATTAACTTGCTTCATCCATGATGTTTTTGCTTCAAAACACTATTCAATATATCATTGCTTTTAAAACTAGTTCCAATAACCTTTAGCACAAGGCAAGTGACAGTGTGAAACCACAATGGCAAATGTCAATCAGTAATTCCATACTTGGTGTCTAGAAAATATTTAATTCAATGGCTAAGCTCACAATGTCTAATTGCAAGAGTAGGATCGGATTTATTTCACACACAAGCTACTAAATTGACCATCTAATTGCACTTCTTAAATGTTGGCAATACAACAGAACCACCTCAACATAAATGCAAATGCAATTCAGCCCAGTTCAGCCTCTTCCATAAAATATTAACTTATGATAGTTTCTGAATTCACAGATACACAAAAGTAACATATCAAAGAGGCGAATTCGAGGCTGATTGAACAGAACCTGCAATCAAGGACAGTCTGTCATCTAGCCATCAAAAATAGTTGTGTTATCAAATCTTCTAAGGTGCTGACAGGATTTGGTTACACTTTGAACTGGATCCATGATCCAGTTTGGTCCACCTGCAAATGTACACAGGATTCAGATCAGGGGAGAGAGGTTCATCTGGGACAAACCCAAGGAGATTCCAAGCAGCCAGCTAAACTCATCCAACTTTTGCTTTCTTTATTGTGTTTTTAATTTTTCCACCTTTGACTTTACCTTTTAAAAATTTATGAAAGTGGTGTGCCATGAAGGTCTGTGGTTTTGAAGGTTTTCAATTAAGCTCGGTGCCAGGGGCTCTACGCCTCAATCCCACTATGTATCAATGATTGGAAACACATCAGGGTTACCACCCCTGAACGCCATGAGGGGGTTAGGGGGTTATGCTTTTAATGACATTAGAGTTTATGGTAATTTTGTTGATTATATTATGCTATATGGTTTTCTAAACTTTATTCTTTCTTTTAGGATATATATATATATATATATATATATATATATATATATCTTTTTTCCATCCACACCTTTGACTTTACCTTTCAAAAATTTATGAAAATGATGTGTGCCATGAATTTCTGTGGTTTTGAAGGTCTTCATTTAAGCTCAGTGGCAGGGGCTCTACCCCTCGACCCCACCATTTATCACGATTGGAAATACATCAGGAGTACCACCCTGAACCCCATGAGTGGTTAGGGGATTATGCTTTTAATGACATTAGAGTTTATGGTAATTTTGTTGATTATGTTATGCTATATGGTATTCTAAACTTTATTCCTACTTTTAGGCTACAAATGTGTGTATATATATATATAAATATTTTTACATGTTTTTGTGTGAATGAATCCAACCAGAAAATGTTTGTGGACCCACAAACCTGAACCGGTATCTGTATGAGAACCAGTAACTTAAAAAAATAAATAAGAGAGTTAAATATTCCACCAGTCTCAAAAGCTATATTTCACCTCTAAGCCTTCCAATAAACACATCAGACATCTTATGTTACAAGCTCTCTTGTTAACAAGGAAATTAACAAAAAAAAATTAGAAGGACAAGCTAAATGGTTCCTTCCATTATCGGTTGCACACTTTTATATGTGAATACTGAATTATGAATAAACATGAAAGAGCCAAAAATGCAAATAAATATTAAGTTTTATGGTTGAATATAATGTTCAATTCCTCAACATTTACAAGGAAAATCACAAATTCTCAAAACCAAATAAAATTCAGATCCCACCAAACAAAACCAGCTAAAATTTAAAAACAAGTCCTCTAAAATTTAAAAATTCATTATTTTTTCTTCTATAATTATATAAATTTTATTTATTTAATTATTTTCTACCTTTCCCTCTCATATTAAATAATTATTTTAATTATTTAACATTTTATCCACTTTTAATTAAATCATTATTTTAATTAAAATTCTAACATTTTCCCTTTCTTCTATAATTAAATAATTGTTGTAATTGTTTAATTATTCACTTTCCTTCCTAGAAAAAATAATTCTCTTTTATAATTATTTAGTTTACTCCACAACCTCTTTATATCATTCTTATCGGTTCTCTCTATCTGTGTCGTTCATATCCCTTCACCTCTCAATTAATGTCCACCCTTGATAAGGTTTTATTACTTTTTAATCTCCACCATCCATCCCTAACTAAACCCTATTTTTTCCCTAACCCTATTTCATTTCTTCTCAAACAATCTTATCCATTGATCTTCATCGTTTGATCTTGCCCCTTCATTCAGATTTGGTTTTCTATAAAATGGACCTATCTCTTTGATTTCAACCCTAGCTTGCCAAAGACAACCATAACTACTATCTTTGATATAAAATAAAATGGAAGAGATAACTACTATCTTTGATATAAAATAAAATGGAAGAGCAATGACTTGGATTCAATCATGGCATAGAGATTGTTGGTAATATTATTTTATCATTTTATATTTCTATGTTCATTTTTGCTTCATTGTTGAGATTTTTTTATAACAATTGTACTGTAAATTGGAATAGCTTATTAAATTCATAATACAAAACATAAATTACTCTTTTATTTTAGCTCAGAAAAATCTTTCAAATACTTATAACCCTATTCTATAGAGTGAAATCCTTGTTGAGATTTTTTGTCCTTACAACTGTACTATAAATTGGAATAGCTTATGAGATTTGTAATGGAAAATAGAATAGTACTCTTTTATTTTAGCTCTATTTTAATCTTATCATTATCACCCTTAGCTAAATAAATCAAATATTTATTTAACTAAATCTTTATCATCTTTCATCTCCTTTTTTATTTAGTTTAATCTTTAAATCTAAAGCAAAAAGGTCAAATCATCTAATCCTCTTTTTAATTAACTAAATCAGGATTAAATCTAATCTAATGCTAATCCTATTCACTTGTATTCTCCAGTTTTTACCACTTGCACATATAAATCAATTTATTGATTTATTAAATCAACATTTTCCATAAACCTGACATCTTTGACGAATATTCCCTGAAGTTTGAAAATGATGACAAGTTGACTTGTCCCCTCCAACAAAGCAATTAATGTCTTTTACATGTCCCTTGCTTATTTTTGATCCCACATTGATCCCACATGATGACAAGTGGCCTCTTTTCATTGGATTATTTTTTATCCTACATTGCTCTCTCATAAGCACTCTTAGCATTTGAGAATCTACAAATAGAGGCTTCATCCTTCAACAAATCCTCCACAATTTGATCCACAAATCTTTATGCAAAGTCATTCTCTTAAACTCAGAACTAATTTTTTCCACTCCATGTCTTAGCATTCTATATCATATTCAAATCATCTTCATCATGGAGCTTGAGCAAGGATTAGGAAAGGGCTTCTTTCCATAGAAGTGCCAATCCACTATAAGATGTCGGTTTGATACAATTTCTAGGAGAATTGATTTTTTTTAAATCACATATTTTCAGAAAATATAATGATTCAAGCCTTAAAAAGTTCCATTTAAAGCATTCCAATTGAAGAGAGTTTGATCAAACTACCTTAGATTAAACCCCATTGGATAGAACCTCACTAGTTTAAAACCCTTCCTATAACAGAGTCTCCTTTACACCTATCAAAATGATGATAAAAACCACTTTTGATTTACCTTTTTGGGAATTGTAAATATGCAAAATTAGCATTATGCATTCATCCATTCATCAGATAAAATAAACTCATTAATTTCATTCATAAGGTTATTCATTTAAATTAAATAAATCAAACATCATCCTTTTAATTAAATAAACAAAACTTTATTTGATGAAATCCCCAAATGCATATTCCATCCCTCTTTGCTTTAAATAAATCCAAATAGTTGAGTCAAATTGGTCAAACTCACCTAATCATGATTAACCTAATCTAATCCTAATTAGTCTAACCTAACCACCCATCACATCCTCTAGATAACCCCACTTGCACAAATAAATCAATTTATTGATTTATTAAAATCATCATTTTAACTCAACATGGCATCTTTTAGGAATATTCCCTCAAGTTTGAATTCAAAATAAAGTGGACATGTACATCCAACAAAGCAATTAATGCCTCTTACATATCCCTTGCAAAGGTCAAACTAAGCATTAACTCTCAAATTCAAATTTGAAATTTCCCCATCTTGGGCACATTCCCCAAATCTTGCACATCCCTCAACCTATCACAAGTTGACAAGTGGCCTCTTTTCATTGGCTTATCTTTAGTCCCATATCCTCCATGTTTGGCATTCTTCTATCCTTTTTGGCCATAAATAGAGGTCTCCTCTATTGTTTTAATCCTCCACAATCTCCACAACTCCACAATCTTTGTATCTCATCTCCAATATCATGCAAGTTCACTCTCTTCAATGGAGAATTGATTTTTTCCACTCCATATCTTAGCATTCCATATCATATTCAAATCATTTTCATCATGGAGCTTAAGAAAGGATTTGGAAAAGGCTTCTTTCCATAGAAGCACCAATCCAATATGAGATATTATTTACTTCATGTTTTGTTGTATGCTTTCAACTAGTTTATCTAATCTTTTGTTGTTTTGATTGCATCATGAAACATGTTGATTTATTTCATATGGATGTGAATATTTGATTTGTTTTAAACTAACCATGCTAATGTGTGTATTAAGGTTTAACCATTTGTAGATTTGACATCCACATTATGGCGCTAGAAGGAGAGCAATCTAACTAATAAATTGTTATGAATGTCTTGACTAAAAAAATTTAAAGAAGAGTTCATTGCGTTTTGTTTCTTCAAGAACATATTGTAAGGTTTAAATCTGTTCATATTTTTACAAAATTTCTCAGTTCATTTATAACATTTCCTCAATAGTTGAAGTCTACATTACAATCTTTTAGCCTGTCAAGCAATTGTACCATAATATTTATCAAATACCAGATTTATCTTAATACAAATTTGGCATGTTATTTGGCTGCACACCTGGAAAATGTATTTGCTTGACATTTTCTATGACTACAGAATTTAGCCTTACACCTACCAATAGTTTACTTGATGATTTATAATACCTCTTAACAATTTTTCTTGTTGCACAACCATAATTTGGTGTCTTTTTCAAGGATTTTTTCAAAAAGTTCACCTTCTCTATGCTTCCATTTTGGTGCGCACTAGAAGGATGTTGGTTAAAGATTGTTGAATAGAGCTTTAAGTTTTCAAACTTCCTTAGTTTGAAATAAAAAAAAAGGGGCCTAATCATTGGTATTTTAGCATGTAAATTATTTTTTAACCTTGTA
>VDFB02152438.1:0-10017 GCA_007258455.2 Sequoia sempervirens
GAGAAAGAGCCAACTCAAAGGAAGAATTTGTTTCGCACCAGATGTAAGTGTGAAGGTAAAGTTTGCAATGTTATTATTGATGGAGGTAGTACTTGTTGTCTACTGAAATGGCACCTTTATCAAGTTGCAAGTTGTAGAACTTGATATTTCAGAGAAACATGGGAACTTTTCCAGGTTGTGGGTCACCTAAAAATGGAAAAGAACCTCCGGAGAAGGTCAGCTTCCTTTGTGTTGTCACCTAACTACTGATCTTTGTAAGAAAAAGGGAGAAGGAGTGCACAAAAATGAAAACTAAACCCTATGGTGATACACTGAACTGACAGGAATCATGAAATAAAATAGGTGAACATACCCTTGGAAAACTAATGATAGTTATTTCATTTACTCAACAATAATTTTGTGAACTTATGCATAATTCATGAAAAGGCTTAATCTGCATATACATTTTAAGAAGGAAAGATGAATTTCACAACTTTAAAGTTCAAATGCAGATTTAGAAAAAACACAATTCAAAACTTACATACTCTGAAAGAAAAATGAAAGTAGTATGAACACTCATACTAGTTTCCAAGGTAATCTCTATATTTTATATTCCAAATTCCAAATGAGTTACAAATCATACATCAGCTGAGAAAGGATTTGAGAAAAATCACTAACTCTCCAGAATGCATAATCCGAACTCCTTTACAAAGAGGCAAAAATGCCATATATACTAAAAGTGTCGGCCCCTGCCCTAGGGTTTAAAAAAATGAATCGGTTGCTGAACAAGTCAGCCCTCAGATCTTTTGGAATACAGTAAATGTTGCATTCAATGTGCATCCCTCTATCCATGTCGGTGAAAAGATCACCCTCAGGAGTGGCCTTCAGATATTTTGCAACAATCGCATTAACTTGCGTACTCTCGGTCCACCTCCTCAACACTTGTTGAGCTTGCTTTGAATGCTTCCTTGCGTTATCATAATTGATCCACTCTGCTACCAATATCCTAGTTGTCCCTCGACTCTCGTAGCTTCTTCCCTTTCAGCTTTTCCGCTTCAAGATCTTCAAGTTGACCGCCTTTGAGAAGCAACACATCCGACCTCCCCTATTACATCCAAATACCATTGCTTCACCGAGCTGACTCCATGCCGCGACACATTCGTTGATCTTCTTCATAGGGGCAGTCACAATAGTCAAACAACTAATGGTTCTCCTGTAGCTTCCTTTGATTGGCAGAACACATGCCACTTAGGCTTTCCAGGCGGTCAAAAGTCGTTCAAACAGAAAGCATGTCGGTGAGACACTAGCTGTGTCTCCTCGATGCTAACAATGCTCCACAATAGCTATCGACATAACACACAACTCTCGCCGAGACTTCATAGCGAGCGGAAAAAGTTACATTGATGTCAAAGATGGTCGCCCAGACTATCATTGTCAGCCACAGGTCACAACGAGTGCAAGCCATTCGGCCAAGAGTCTCGACGAGCCTCAAGAGTTATATCGCAGCATCCAAAAGCATCAGTGAGACAAACATTCATCGGCAAGACAACATACCGAGTGTAACACCTTTCCCCAATGCCAGCTGTTGCCAGGAGTCTTATCGAAACATACATACCCATCGGTAAGACAATCGCTTGTCGGCAAGAGGTCCCAGTGGGCTACAAGAGTCATATCGATATCCCATTTCCATCGCCCAAACTATCGGCAAGACTCCATCTGTCGGGAAGACATCATACCAAGCACAAATCCCTCTTGGCAAGACTCCCACCAGTCAAGAAGACAACACACTGACTCCCCTTCTGTCGGTGAGACCACGATCATTCGGCCAGACTTCATAGCGATGATGCCTCCTTTCGGCGAGCTCATTTCATTTCGGGGAGACCCCATCCTATTGGCCAGAGGTTATAAAGATGAGACTCCCCTTTTTCTGAATGCAACTTGTTTCAGTGAGACTCCCAACAGTCGGCAAGACGTTACAGCGAAGCCCCCACCTTTCGGCAAGACTCCGGCGAGACCACCATTCCATTTCGGCGAGACCTCAACTCGTCGGTGAGATCTTACCCCGAAGGAATCACCTTTCGTTGAGACTTCCATTTTTCGGCGAGACTCTCCCCGATGCTAACCTTGTGCACAAGGGTTAACATGACTTCTTTCCAAGCGAAGAGATACATAAAAACTCATGGCGACCTGAATGTACCGATGACCGGTGTATTTCAAACAAATAGAATGCACTGCTAGTCGGCAAGACAACAGGAGGGTCTTGCTGACTTTCTTCTCTGAGGAATTTTGTGCCAACCGACCAAGGCATGCTTTCCAAATGACTTTGTGAAATAGCATCGTGATGAAGATCTTCCCAATGAAAAACCTAACACTGCAGATGCCGGGCTCAACTCCTTATGGGAGCTTGGCATTTAATCCATAAAGCAATTTAAAACATAATTTTCCATTGAGCCCGCAGTGAAAATCGAAAAACATTTTTGGAAGCATCTTAGTCGGATGTTTCGCTAAACATAGAAAACCAAGAGTCTAAATTTTTCCATTGGGCATGGAATCATTAGAAAACTCTATAAATAGACCTTATAGTTTGTACATGGCTGCAACTCACTTGAGACTCATAGAACATAAACAAGTTGCCGCAAAACCATTGAAACAAGAGAACCGGCAAATCATTTTATCATAATGGAACGACACTTCTAGGGGAATGAACAACTAAACTAAAGTGCAAAAGCACTTATTGAAAGCATAAAACCTAACCTAATATGTACAAGGAGGAACTTATCAAACCTCAAAACAAGGCTTGAGGTGTATCCCATTGACTGGGATAGAAGCATTTCACCTTCAGTTGTGGCTAGTTGGTAAGCATTGTGTTCTTTGCAGTCTTTGATAATAAATGGACTCGTCCACATGTTGTCAAACTTGGTGTGATGGCTCGGCCTACTTTTTAGCACATCCCACTTGAGAACAATATCACCTTCTTTAAAAAAATTGGTTGTAGCTTTCTTATCAATGTTCTCTTTGTTTGGAGTCATGATACTCCAAAGTTTTATTGCCTTATCTCTTTGATTCTTCAAGCTCCATGAGCTCCGTGATATCTCACTCTTATCGGTTCTGTTCTTCATACATCTCCAACCTGGTGAACAATGTCTTAGGAGCTAGAAGCTCCACAGCATGCAGGTAATCTAGCCTCTTTACCATAAACGAGGACATATGGAGAATTACCAATTGATCTCTTAGGGGTTATTCTATCTGCCCAAAGTGCAGATTTCAATGTGGTATGCTAAATTCTTTGATTCTCTTCCATAGTCCTCTTAATGATTCTGATCAAGTTTTTATTTGTACTCTCAGCTAATCCATTACCCTATGGGTAATAATTGGAGGAAGTATTCAAATGAATTCCGTGTTTAACAACCCAATCCATGACTCTTAATCCAACAAATGCAAGAGCATTATCTGAAACGATGGAGGCAGGAACTCCAAATCTGGTGATTATATCTTCATAAAAACTCAAAATTGAAGATTCATTTGCTTCTTTCAAAGCTACTGCCTCTGTCCATCATGTGAAATAGTCTGTAGCAGTAAGCACCCACTTATGACCAACACTGGATGGTGGATTAATTGGCCCAATAAAGTCATTGTCCCATCTCATGAAGGGCTTCTCTACCTGAATTGGATGTAAAGGCATAGCAGATAACTTTTCCTTTCCTGCAAACAAAGCACACTTCATACACCTCCTTGACCATGCATATACATCTTTAAACAAGTTGGGCCAGTAGTAACCAACTCTCATAATTTCCGCTAGCTTGTCCTTGAGCAAAATGACTCAAACTCCATCATGAAACTCATGAAGTACCTGCTCTGTTTGATCAGCATCAATACATCTTAATAAGACACCATTCAGATCTTTCCTAGAAAGAATACTATTAATGAGGACATAAGGAATTGGTTGTAATATGAAGTATCTTCATTTTGCTCTGTCTAGACCTGGTGGACATTCACCAGTACGAAGAAAGTGGGTCATTTCTTGAACCCAACCTACAACTGATGCAGGTGTAGCAGTTTGAACATTTTGAGGCTCATTCGTATTAGCTAAAACAATACCAGTTTATGATTTATGTACGTCTTCAACGGTTGAGGCAAGTTGCTCACAGTCCTTTTCTACCTTTGACAAGTTTTCCTCGATGTTGATGTCGACATATCAAATTGCATTTACTTTGTGATCCACCGGCCTTTCCCCACTCGATCTCTTTGTTTGGTTAGGAAATCTTCACACTTGGGTGTGCAAACTGCATTACGAATTTTGTTGTTTGAAACCAAAGGTTTAAACTTCTTTAGGCTTCTGATCACAGCGAGAACATGTTTCTCAACAAATGTACATTTCTCTTCATAATCAGCAAGGCCTTGACTAAAGAAAGCTATTGGTTGCTCTAAATTATCACTGTTTTTCTAAACCAGCATAGCATAAATTGAACTAACGCTGCCAAAAGCATATAAGAAGTATTTAGAGAAATCTGGATTTACCAGTGTTGGAGCTAATGCTAAAGCTTCCTTGATTTCTTCAAAACTACGTTTTTCTTCTCTAGTCCAACTGAAAACTGCATTCTTTTTAAGCATGGCAGTCAAGGGTTGTAGTAAATTTGCAATATTAGGAATGAATCTTCTTAAAAAGTTAATTCTCCCTAAAAAGCTCTGCAATCCTTTCTTATGATTGGGTAATGGTAGTTCAAGTATAGCTTTAACTCTTTCAAGATCAATGGTAACTTCGTCTTTTGACACTATGTGGCCTAACAGTCTACCTTCATGAACTGCAAAAATACTCTTTTGTCTGGATTGAGAGATATTCCATATTCTCTACATTTTTCAAAACTTTGCTTGAGATGTGACAAGTGTTCATCCTGCATTCTTTTCAATATACAGCTTATGTCATCTAAGTAAACCAACAAAAATTTCTAATTAAATTTTTGAAACACCATATCCAAGGTACGTAAAGGTGGCACTTTATTAGATAAAACCAAAAGATATCTCTTTGTAGGCCATAGTGCCCCATTTTGTTGTAAATGTTGTTTTATAATCGATCCTCCTTTTTGACTAGAATCAAGAGTAACTGTAATATCCATCCGTAAGAGAAAATCTCAATCACAACTTGGAGGATTTGTTCCATAGATCTTTAAGGGATGATGATCTTTCAAAGACGCCTCGCTAAGGTCTCTAAATCTACATTACATAATCTTACCTCACCATTCTTTTTTCTAACTAGAACAAGGTTAGAAACCCAGAATGTGTGTTTAATTGGAAATACGATACCCCCCTCAACTAACTTGGTTAGCTCTTTGATCATTAAAGGTTCAAGCTTGGGGTTCAATGGTCTCTGTTTTTGTCTAACAGGTTTGGCATCAGGTTCTAACTCAATTATATGTTGTGCAATATGAGGATCAAACCCTCTTAAATCAAAATATTTCCAAGCAAAAACATCATGATAATCTTGGCATAAAACAATGAAAGCTCTCTTATCCTCAGCTGAACAAATTTTACCTAATTTGAGGAGCTTACCTTTAAAGATTTTCACTTCTTCATAATGATCTTCTTTCACTTGAATGCCTACCTTTGTTCCTTCTTAAGCAAATCATCAAAATTGAATATGGATTCCAAGGTAACCAGCCCTTTGGGAAGTTTATTTGTCTTCAGCTGTATCACTTGATCATCATACTGTTGTTTAATCTTTTCCTGGTTCACTACAGAAAATTGATCTTCTTGGAGCAGAAAGGTTAAAACATGTTCATCACTTTCAAATACCTGCCAGTTAATATTGTTATCAGGAATTGATGGCCTAATAACCACCTTAACATATTGCTATATTTTGTCTTTTTTAATATCGCCTGAGATATCAAACTGTGCTCCAATTGCTACAAGTCTATCAACATGCTTATTCTGATTTCGTGGAATAGAAATCAAATTGAAGGCATTAAATTCTTCAATTATGTTCCATACTCTGTTTCTGTAAGACTTCAAAGCATCATTCTTGGCAACATTCATCCCCCTAACCTGATTAACTATCAATTCACTATCTCCATAGACTTTTAAACAGTCAATTCCTCTTTTCCTTGCCCACTCAAGGCCTTGAATGAGTCCTTCATACTCAACACTGTTGTTAGAACATGCAAAAGAAAAATGAAAGGCTGAAAAATACTTATCACCCTGTGGAGAAACCAACATTGCACCTCCACCTGCTCCATTCTTGCTTTTGGAACCATCAAAAAACATTTCCCAGAGTTCACTTTGTTGTTGCAACAACCGATCTGTACCCTTTTCAACGTTTGGAACCTCTGCATCAAGTTCAAGCATCACATAATTACCCATACCAGCATCTTGAATAAGGTCTTCAAGACTATCCAACACATTTTCAGTTGCCCATTCGTGTAACAACACATCAGGAACAACTTTTGCTTGAAGTTCTTGAGCGGCAGCTAGCTCATTGTCAGTAAAAATGACACAATTTGTGTCTGCAGCAGTAGGAACAACATTGATAGGACTTGGGTTATATGGCTCAATGCGATCTTTAGCCAAATTTTCAGATTTAATGGTAACTTTGGTTCCATATCTAGTTCTAAACAACATATGTGACCAATCAACTGACACATAACCTCCTATTTTAGCTGTAAAGTCTCTTGAGAGACACAAAGCAAAGAAAGGTGGGAGATCTACAACGCATATGTCCTGAGGAACTTAAAAGTTCAGACAAAAATGAAGGGTAAGACTCAAGCCTTTAATAACACCCAATGTATTAACAAAGGTACCATCCAATTGAATCACTCCTTTTTCTAAAGGCTGATACTTTAGTCCAAGTTTATTAGCAATTTGCTTTGGCATTACAGAGCTACTAGCTCCACTATCTACCATACAGTTATGAACTAACTTATCACCTATAATTACAGACACGTAAAATGGAGGTGGTTTGACTTCTTTTTCTGCCTCTTTGTTGGGCGGTTTATCACTTTCTTGAGGATTATTTGTCAACACAGTTCTAACTTGACCTATTGGAGACCCAAACTCACTAGACATTTTCAAACTTGATAATGCCGACCGTGAACATATCTTTTGACTCCTGATAGCTAATGAACTCTACATAGACATCGTGAACGCTCATCTTTTTCATACTATCAAGAATATTATAGGGTACAATAGGGTTCACCTTTATGATGTACCTTATGCCATGATCACTGGTAAGTGTGGCTGCTCCTTAACTGGAATTGCTGATCGTTTGGTAAAAACGGAGTCACTCTGAGATGTAGTATTTGACCTACAGCTTCGTTGCTTTTCCCTTTATCGTACCGCTGATCAAGCTCAAAATCTCGCTTTCTCCTGTGTTAGCCGCGAATCGGAGAATTATCTACATTCAATCCATAGAATTCCTCACCTTGCCATTTAAGTAGGGTAGTATCATTGGTAGGCTGATCTTGGTGTTGTGGAGATGCATCATTGAATTCATTCTGCTGTGAACTTGAGGCATTTTGTACCATAAGTGCCTGATTAATGAGTCCATTTGAGCAAGTAACTTGATTGTGAGGTTGGTTACAAGGGTAGCACCACTCATAATCTGCTGCTAGGTTGTTTTGAATAGGAACAAGATCCTTAACTGCACTAACAGGTGTTGGAGCATAAGCCTGAAAAGGTCTAGTGTTTACACTCTGTCTTGGGCCCTGGTAATTGCCTTGATAAGCTTGTCTATTACCTTGATATTGTTGTTGCTGACCTAAATTCTGCTGTTGATAGGGCCTGTTATATGATTGTTGCTTTTCCAAGGTCACAATTTTATTTCCAAAAGTCTTTAATAAACTTTTGATCTCCTGTAACTCACTTGAAGATTCGAAACAAATGGGGCCAGTGTTACAACAACTGAACAGCTGGACTCCATGCACCGGAATGTGGCAAAGGTGCAAAAGGCGGTGACCAGAAAAGGATATCTGGAATGAATTTATTTGGAAATATGTGGGCATTGGTGGCCTTAGAAGCAAGTTTACCTACTTTTGTATTAGGGTCAAGCTTTCAGCCTCGATTGCTACTTCAAATGAATTTGCAGGGAAACACTCCCCATTGGATTTGCAATTACAAACAGCTGCATCATGTTAAGAGCCTTCAAAAAGTAAAAAAATGCATATTCGAGGTGGTCTCTAATTAAGTGGAATTCCCATCCCGTGTTCTCAAAATTAAAATGAAAATCATTCATTTTCTCTTGAGGAGCCCTCTTAATCATAGTTAATTGCTCCAATAAAGATAAATTATCAGACCTATCCTGAAACTGCTTATGTAATTTGTCACCCAACTCATGCCAGGTGGCAATTGAACCTACTCCAAGACTCTTGAACCACTGTAATTCTCTTCCTTTGAATGATGCTGCAAGTAGTCTTATAGCTACATCTTTTTGTGTGATATGGTGCACACCACATAAGGAAGCAACATCTCGTATATGTTCAATCGGGGTAGTCTGATCTTTCCCAGTGAAAATTGGCAAGCTCTTCAAAGCTGCCATTGGAATGTCATTGTGTTGTGCCAAATTTAATGGACTATCTCCATTAAATGGCACAAAAGGATAATTTCTGGGAGCAACCATTAGAGGTGGCTGAGGTGGGTTTACTTACACTCTAGGTGAAACAAAAAACAGTACATCAATATGAGATCTCACAGATGGAGGAGTAGATTTAGTTCTTCTAGAATAGATAAATGTTGTCCCTGTCCTTTCTGTTACCCTGCCTTTTCTCCTTGGTGGGGAAAGTTGTAAATATTCAAAAGGAACTAAGCTTCTCCTTGTTTGAATTCTTCTCATAAGTTGTAAAAGCACTAATTTTGAAGTTCTTTCTCCCCAGTGGAGTCACCAAGTATGCAAAATGACTTCGGTAAAGTTTGAAACCTGTTGGTTACATACCAAACCAAAAAAATGGTGAGGAACTTGTCCCACCGAGCGTGCCAAAAACTGTTGTCTACTGAAATTGCACCCTTATCAAGTTGCAAGTTGCAAGTTGCAGAACTTGATATTTCAGAGAAACATGGGAACTTTTCTAGGTTGTGGGTTACCTAAAAATGGAAAAGAACCTCCGGAGAAGGCTGACATCCTTTGTGTTGTCACCTAACTACTGATCTTTGTGAGAAAAAGGGAGAAGGAGTGCACAAAAATGAAAACTAAACCCTATGGTGATACACCGAACTGACAAGAATCATGAAATAAAATAGATGAACATACCCCTAGAAAATTAATGATAGTTATTGCATTTACTCAACATAATTTTGTGAACTTATGCATAATTCATGAAAAGGCTTAATCTACATATACATTTTAAGGAGGAAAGATGAATTTCACAACTTTAAAGTTCAAATGCAAATTTAGAAAACACAGTTCAAAGATTACATAATCTAAAAGAAAAATGAAAGTAATATGAACACTAACACTGGTTTCCAAGGTAATCTTTGTATTTTATTCCAAATTCCAAAATGAGTTACAAAGCATACATCAGTTGAGAAAGGATTTGAGAAAAATTACTAACTCTCCAGAATGCATAATCTGAACTGACTTTACAAAGAGGCCAAAATGCCATATATACCAAAAACTAAAAGTGTAGGTCCCTACCCTAGGGTTTACAAAAATGAATCGGTTGCTGAACACGTCGGCCCTCAGATCTTTTGGAATACAATTAATGCTGCATTCAATGTGCATCCCTCTGTCCATGTCGGTGAAAAGATCACCTTTAGGAGTGGCCTTTAGATCTTTTACAACAATCACATTAACTTGTAGCCCTTGTGTCCACCCTCGAAACTTGTTAGAGCTGCCTTGAATGTTTCTGAGTGTTATCATAAATGTTGATCCACTCTTGTCAGTGGACACCACAACTGTCCCTGAGGCTCGCGGCTTCTTCCCCTTTCGGCCTTCCTCTTGCTCTAGATCGTTTTGCAATTTGACCCTCTTCGAGAAGCAGCGTTAGGCGCCCTCTAAACTGAATTCACAAGCCCTGATCATCCATCGAATCAAAGTAGATCCATTTCATTTATGCT
>VDFB02152439.1:0-28661 GCA_007258455.2 Sequoia sempervirens
AGTAGAAGGCCAATCGTGCCGAAACCAACAGGACTACTGCTAGAAATAGAATTTACTAAAAATAGTAAATTCATGAAAGTGCTCAGAATGCCAAGAAAAACACATCACCGTGAAGCTCACGAAAAACCCAGAAGGAATCCGAAAAACCCAGAAGGAATCCGCAGTTCAATCACCAATCCGTGAGCACAGAAACCACCAACCAAGAAACCCTAATTTCACTACCGAGAAGCCTACGGGTCTCCAGAATAGGCCAACGGTCAATAGAAAAAGTCATGCTCGAGAAGGGGACATTACAACTTTATCACCAGTTTTCCTAAGGTACAGGGTAGGGACTGCATTTTTGTTATGGTTGATTGGTTAACAAAATTTGCACATTTCATGGCTATCTCATCTAAGTACAAGGCACCTCAAGTGGCGGTTTGTTCTTCAAAGAGGTATTCGAGTTACATGGGTTACCGAAGAGTATTGTTAGTGATCGGGATAGCCATTTTCTCAGTGCTTTCTGGTAGGAGTTATTCAGGTTTTCAAGTACAAAATTAACTTCGAGCACCAGCTATCACCCTTAGACAGACGGACAGACAAAGATAGTGAATAAGTGGATTGAGGGTTATCTGCACAACTACGTTGCGGGGCAACAAAGGGCTTGGGTTAGATGGTTGCACTTGGGTGAGTATTGCTATAATACCACCTATCATATGTCCATTGGGATGTCACCTTTCAGAGCGTTGTACGGTTATGAGGCTTATTCATTTTTGGATGTGGCATTTGGTGATAGTTGGGCACCCAAGCAAAGGATTGGATATAGGAGAATCAGGATATCTTTAAGTTGTTTAAGGATAATCTACGGCATGCTCAAAATAAACAGAAGTTGAATGCAGATAGACACATGACAAAGTGTACTTTCGAGGTTGGAGTTTTGGTCTACCTTTGCCTTTAGCCATATAGACAATCCTCTTTAAAGAGGAGTGGTGCTGAGAAATTGATACCAAGGTGCTATGGGTCATACCAGATCATCAGGAGAGTGGGTGCAGTGGCTTATGAGCTAGAACTACCTAAGAGCAGTAGGATTCATAACGTGTTTCATGTTTCGTGCCTCAAGAAGGCACTTGCACAATAGGTGACGTTGTCAACAGAGGTACCACCTCTTGATGAAGAGGGCGAGTTGATTTTGATTCTAGATGAGATTTTGGATGTTCGCGAGAGGAAGTTGAGAAAGAAAAAAATTAAGGGATATCTTGTCAGATGAAGGATTTACTAGGGGAAGACGTCACATGGGAGAATGAATAGGTACTTCAGCATCTTAATATGAAATTGCTTGTGGGAAAGCAGTTCGGGGAAGGGAGGACTATAATGTCCCCTTCCAATTGATGGTCTAGATAATTTATTAGCTTATCTAATTCCCAAAAGATAATAATTAAAGCAAGGGAATTATTTATTAATTAATTAATTTTATTCCTCACGCAAATATTATGAATATTATTAATTAATTAATATTATATTCTAAAGTGCCCTACTAGTTGTAGCTGAATTTTTCCGATTTCATGCCTTGTTTCCTTTCATCAACATCTGTCTTGGATGTTACTTTGACTAATATAATTTTCTGCTCATAACTTTCCCTTAGAATGGAGTGTTCGGTGTTCCATTTGTTTTGTTTGAAAGAGGTCACATTCATATATTTCCACAACAGAACAGCGCATAGCCTTTAATTACATAGTTCAATATCAAGGAGCATACATTGAATAAACAAATCTGAAACCCACTAGACTTGCTATGACTGAACACCTCGTAACAATACTTTCAGGTTTAACCTTTCGTTTTCTCTTAGCGTTATACACATTACTCAGCAATAATAGAAAGGCTATAACATCAGACAAATATATAAATTTTGAGTACAATAAGGGCTGACATCAAGAAGAGCAACTCATATACTCCTATTTAAAATACATCCGATGGATACAGAGTATTTGCTAGACAATAATAATCAGGTATCACTTGAAAACACACTCAGAAAATGCTCCAAAAACTTACTAGTAAAGTAATTACAGCAGATTGAAACTAAGGGCAACAAGATCATGCGATGACAAGGTATGCTTTTCCCAACAAGGCTTTACAAACATTGAACTGGTTATGGTATTGAGACAGCAGTTTCATTACAATTTCTGAACATGTATATGGCAGACAAACGGTGAACAACAGGTCCAGAATTCATACAGCATGTTAAAGGCTCCTTTCTCATACAAACTAAACAAAATGGACTCCTACTCTATCAACAAAGTAGAGAGAATGCACTCAGACCTGGGAAGGGATTATTTGACTTGATATGGCGTCCAGACTACTGCAGAAACCCGCATATCAGCTTCTTGCATTCGCGTCTTGCCCTCTTCCCTCGATTCTCACAAAACTGGGATCTCCTTAAGTTGTATTGTTGGCTGAAGGTGCGCCTAGGGTTCCTTACTGAATGACGCCTTCATTTGCTCCAGATTCTCTTCAAAATTGTTTCCAATAAGCATGCAAACCACCAGGGAGTAATATCACAAAAATGTGAAACAAATCTGCTCAGCTAGGTCAGATATGGCACTAACGAAACTAGGATCACAGGTCTGAAACCCGCCATCAAAAGCTCTCGAGCTCTTTGCTGATGTGATTTTTGTGACCACACCAATCAGCAGAACAAAGTATCCGAAGGCTACTCCATTCTCTCTTGATCAAAGAATCCCATACGCTAAGATTGCAAGAAAATTCGTACGTTCAACTCCAAGGTTCCGAAAATGCTATGGAATACCCTCAGTCGGTTCATTGTGATTTGTTGTTTACATGAGGGGACTTACACAATTGTTCAAAAGGTTTGCAGCTGACAGCAGGTTAATGATTGTAAGGGGATTTTCATGAGACGAATGATTTGGCTATGAGTTACGTGCTTCCTAAAACTAACCAGAAATGTACTGAAATTAAATGGATGTAGGGTTTAGAAGATTTATGTCCTAGTCTAAGTGCAAGATGTGTGAAGCTTGACTTCAACAGATTTCAACCGGATTTTGCCTTGCTTCGCGTTGGACAGCTTCAACAAAATCGGTGCAATCTTCAAGGGAGTAGCAGAAGGTGTTTAGATTACAACTCAACATGCAAATACCATCAGGAAGACGCATACAAACACATGAATCGCACCGAAGCTGGCCGGTGCTGACTTAGTTGACTACACAAGCAGCTTACCGTCAAGAGTTTACTAGTGGTGGCGATTGTTTAAGCCGTCAATCAAACACCACAACCACCATCAACTACTTGCATGAAAAACAAAAATCATCAATGCAACCCGCCGAAAGACTAAGAAACCTTGCTAGTTGCTCATAATAAACATACAAATTCATCATCAATGAAACTTCTTTATGTAGAAAGTCCCGGTTTCCTCGATACCGATTCCTCGACCGGATTTTGAGTTTTTCTGGCTTTTTGGTTTTTGCAAATTTCTTTGGTGTTTTTGATGCAATAATGTGCTGTAATGATTTGTTTGAAAATAATAATGTTCTATAAAAATTAAATAACTCTGTAATGGATTGAATATGGATGCCAGTATCTTTATTTGATCTTCTCTACAGATTACAAGAATACCCAGATACATGCAATGAATAAAACAATGAATTTTCAATATTGCAAGAACTTTGATATTTGCAACCAAGGCGACCTGCGCCAGCCAAAGTAATAAACAGACTTCATGCTCACTGAAATCCCTGGTGACTAGGGCGCATTTCCAAAGGATGATAAAATATGAGACTTCAAGACACAGCATGCTTCTCCAAGCATGCTGACGGCTTCCCTCTTTGATGGTAATGCCAGAATCGTAATGGTAATGTAACGGTAGCAGCACGTCTCAACTGTCGAATGTTTGCTACCTTTATAACACTCGTCCTCCTTTAATATGGACTTCAAAGAAATGAAATGCTCCAATGCAAAACACCGAAAAGCTCAAGATATTAGTTTCTCCTCGGCTCCTCGCGGATTCCTCCCGTTCAAGAAACCTCTGCTGCAATAAATCAAGTGGTATTCCACCTCAATTGCTTTCCCCGGCCGGAGATGGCTCATATTCCCCAAGGAATTCGAAGTTCAAAACTCCCAGGCTCCTGTGCTCGATCAATTTGATCATTTCTCAAAAATTCAATAATCACATAATGCTTCAAAACCCTACAAAATCACTGCTGTCAAAAGTGCGCTCTTAAGAATAGGGTTTTGAATAGCCATTCACATTTCTACCCAATAGTCTCTGCTGAATATTTTAATATAAATCAAATGTCAATTTTGGCCCCTTCAATGATGGCGCACCCCCTCAATGAGAAATCACTTAAGTTATAAATTGATATTATAACTTTGTATTATAATCATTAATTAATTAATATTTAATTAATGCAATTAAATATTAATATCTTCCTTGATACTAATCCGATGACTGATCCGTCTGATGCTGACGAACTCTGAAGTGATTCCAAATACTGCCAAAGCCATACTGCTAAAAATAGCAGGGGTCCCACTCTGCCTGCCAGGAACTGCTAAAAATAGCAATTCTGCAAAAAGTCACTGAGAAGGGGACATGACATTTTATTATGATAGTTTTCACAACAATTCCTTACAAAGTTCTCAAGGGAAAACTTCCCTTCTCCTTCAAACTATGCTATGCAAAGAAACTATGCTAACTCTAAACTGTCTCTCTATGTTCTATTCTCTGATCTCTAATCTCTAGTCTAATAATGTACAAATGAGGGGGAGTCCCCTTTATATAGCTGGCCAATCTCAATGGACGGTCCAGATTAAATTACAAAGGACGGCTCAAATTGAGCCACATCAACCCTAGACTAGATTCTGCCCTAAAACCAACCAGAAGGTGGAGGAGTGGTGCAATTAATGAGCACAAAAATGGCAGATTCCTCCTTTGACCACTATGGGCAATTAATGCCCACTACCCTTCTAGAAGATTCTCGTTCAGGATCCTGTTCCCATTGTTCTTCTCTCTAACCGCAAAAGCAACAAACTGGGCCAGCACGACATCAACTTCTTGTTCAGAAATAGCCAGAGTAAGATTAAGCTAGTACTCAAGGATAGCAATTGTCTGCTCCTGCCGGATGCAAGATTTTCTCCAAGCCTCGATGGATTCCTGCGTGCTCTGAATAATAGCGGAGAAAGTGGAGATATTCTCAAAGTCCACCTAGCAAATACTCTCATCTCAGAGAAGAATGGCTGCAATCTTTCCTTCAATCCATCCACCGTCACCTCCCCAGGAGTTAGTCGTTTTGTGAACAGTGCCTCCAGCGTGTTGAAGATGCCTTCCTGAATATTTCCCATGGCCTTCCTGATCTTGGCTGACTCTGTCCTTGCCATGTCGAAGAAACCTCGGCCAGTGAATACAACAGAATACCAGCCTGGAAAATCATATCGATCTCCTGCCTAAATCACCCTCCTTCAACCAAAGTCTGCATTGGCATATGCATTAGAGCAGCCAAGCGTGGAATAGTCTTATCCTGGAATATGTGAGTATCATTGCATGCCTGCTCAATGTTCTCCAAATGAGAGAGAATGCTGGAAGCATGCTGGAAAGAGGAGACAAGGTCTTCAATAAATCTCTCAGCCTCGGTACGAACACCGCCAATCCACTTGTCTCCCTCTTGGATTGCCTTCTTCATCTCCTCGAGTCTGCTGATTGACTCTCGTGGAAACTTAGCTGGAAGTTCTACCGTTGGGTTCTCCTGAGCACATGGACGTGCTAGATGTTGCACATACCCAACTAATGCCCTATGCTCCTTTTTCAGCCTCTTGTATTTTTCTTCCTTTCACAGCAGCCTATCTTTTAGCGCCTGGAAGGAGTTTTCAGCATCCTCGATCACTTGTGCTCGAGTAGGGCGCCCCAATTCAATTGTAGTGACCGTGTAATTTTCAGGCATTGCTTCATCTAGATCACACTCTTCCCTCAGAACCGCAACATGGAGAGTGCGAGAACCGGACTCATCTATTTCCATCCTGGACTACTTTTTGGCTCTCTTCCTCTTAGGTGACCCGCTTATTCTATTAAGGAGCTCTTCCATCTCTACTGTTGGGTCGGTGTCGTCCTCCTGATCTCTTCTTATGGCACTTGTGAGCCAATTTGGAATATTTTGTTGAGTGCTACAGACGACAAGGGGTTGCTCCTCTGTTGCTTCTACTTCATGAAGTTCCTCTTCAACAACATTTGGTTGAGGCTCATCCATTTCCATGTGCTGACTATCCTCCTCAAGACCCCGAACTTCAGGCTCCGTAATGTCCTCGTCTTCAAAAGATGCCTCGAGTGCACGATCTAGGCGAGTATCTGTTTCTGTTTCTTCACCTTCATCCGGCTAGTCGGCACTCCTCGGAGCATTAGCACTCTGACTATCAGGCTCCCTAGACAATGGCTGGTTAACTTCTTCCATTTCTTGTTCTTCATTTACTCTAACCCTCTGACCTGCAAATATTGACACCTCTTGTATGCTGGAAGAGTGAGCCAACAACTACATGGGTGATGCTTCCTCCGTCCTCTGAGGCTCAAGCTGAACCGGTTCCTCTTCTTGTGGTTCTGTAGCTTGGGCGGTTTGTTTCCTCTTCTTTATTGACATCGGTGGCCTTCGATTGCCCATGAGGTTGTATGTGAGGGCAGTTGATTTTCTCTTAAGTCTGTGAACATGTCCATCCACCCAGCTCCTCGTGAAAGTTAAGACAGGCATAGACAAAGTGTCCAAGTCTGTGATTTCCGGCTCCGCCCAATCAGGTGGTGGGATTGGTGTGTCCTTTATTGACTCATAATCTGGGTGAGTAATGCTGGCATCTTCATCCACTTGATCCGGAACTTGGACAACCTCACACTCTCTGATCAATTTCAGAGGCAATCTGGAGAACATCCTCTTTCTGATTTCAGCTTCATCTTCCGCATTTTCCCAAAAATCTTCTACATGAGCCTTGTGCCGATATTCTTCACCCTGTATCACCCCAATCTTCCTTTGAGGATCAAAATCCTGTCGGCTGGTGTGTAGAGTGAGGTGATAGAATTGTAACTTATCCTCCGCTTCCTTGGCTACTTGCAAAGAAGGGCACTCCTCAAGCGAATTTTCCATAACAATAGGGAAGTGCAATCCTCCTTTCTTCTTTTTCCTTATAATTTTGTTGTAGGCCATGAGTTGCCTAGACACTTCGAGCATCACCATCCTATCTGTGGGGTATCTTGGCAGTCGGTAGGCATATGAATGGAACCCCGACAGCCTTATATACGTGAACTTCGGGAATTGGATAAACCAAAACCCGTACTCTTCAATCAACTTTTGTGCTTCTTTGGATATTCTTTGTTGCGTTCTCCATTGAAGAGTCCTTGTGATATACATAGTGAAAGCATCGTTCACTCTTTTGAAGCTGGAGGTACTTGTCAAATGTAGCTGCCTGCAAGCTTCATGGATTTTAAATTGACCAGAACCACATCCAATCGGCTTCTGGTATGTCAACCCCTTATACTTCGTCATTCGAGCTAGCATACAAATGACATACGAGCTCACGTAAAACGTCTTTGTTCTCCTTAGGCTTCTGAATTGTTCATCTATGTTGTCACCGATCATCCTCGCCCAATCTACATATTCGTTCCCCTCTAACACCACGCTGATGTAGAAGAACATCCAAGGCTCGAAAGCATACGCTTGTGGGCTGCCATTCGCCTGGCTGAGCATCATGATTAAATCACAGTATTCTTGTTTTAGCTCCTCTGAGATGATCTGCTTTGGCAACTTGGCGCCAGGAGGCTTTGGCTTCCTCATCCATGTTGTGTTGATTCTCTTTGCACACCTATCGAAAGATGAGGCATACATTTTATCAGCCCTCTCCTTAGACTTGTACAATATTCTGTCCATTGCGGGAACCCCAAACGCTTCTCCAATAGCTTCAGGTGTGAAGTTGGCCAGCAACTTGCCTTCTGAAGAAACAATTGTTCAGTGGTCTGGCTTGTAGTAGTTTGCACATTCCATTATCAGCTTAGGACATCAAATTGTTGGTGGAAAACTAGCAGCTGCATACAATCCACTTCTCACAATGTTGTGCAATGTCACTAATGGAGGATAACTACCCTACCCGTATATTCTTCTTTTGAATGCTTCGAGGTTGAATGAACCAAGGTTTGTATCAGTCAAACCTCCCAGCTTCGACATGAACTTCGATTCAGGAATGAATGACTTCTTTAGGTGTTTGATGATTGCCTGCCTGGAGGCATTCTCCTTGCCTGCTTCAGCATTTCCAGCTCTGCCTGCAGCTTTGCTTGTTCCGACAGCATCTCCTCTTCGAACTTCAGCCATCTACAAAATAAGAAAAATCAAGCATTACAATTCCAACTTAGAAAATAAAATTACTGCGAGATGGCTGGCAAGTGGAGTTAGCTTCAAAAATAAAAATCTTCAGCATTAAACCACGAACTCCAAACCTCGAGAATTATAACACCGAAATTCAAACTTCGAACTTCAACAACTTTCAGCAATACCACTTTTAGCACTTCGAAAAAAATCAAGCTCAACTCCCTTACTTCAGAATTTTCTCCTTCTCAACACTTACTTCACCTTCAGCACTTCGAAAAAAAAAATTTACTCAGCTTAGAAATTTCTCGCTCACTCAGCAGTCACTTTCAGCATTCTCACAATCTCAACTCTACAACTTTGTGAAGAAAAATGAATAGCTTTAGAGTTTATATAATTGAAAGAGGGCGCCCAGTTTAGCAGTTGTCATTAATTCACTCCCCCACTACTTAGAAAATTTCCAATTCGGGAGAGAATATGCTCAGTCGTCATAGAGTTGTCATAGGAATTTACTATTGTTGGAGATTCTTTCCTCGTTCGAAAATCAAAATTTCCCTCCTTGACTGTATGTAATGTCCAATTGACCGAAGCATTTTTGAGAAATTTATTAAAATTACTCTAGCATAAAAATGGCATATTTATTATTGAAATTTAATTTCAACGCCTTGGAATTTTATTCCATTGAGAAACTTTATTTATTTCCTTCGTCAGTGCCCTTTTTAAAAAAATAAAAATCTATTTTTCACCCAGAAAAAAATTCCATCACTTGTGAGCTCCAGCATTTTAAAATCACCAAGCAAAATTATTTTCCTTCCAGAACATTTTTAAAATATCTCCCCCTTGATAAATATTTATCAACTCCAAAATTTCATGTGTCTAACCGAAGGGGGACATTTGATTTTTAAACTTTGGAAAATAATTTTAATTGAAGTTTATTTGACTTCTCCAGCCTTGGGCATCTTTTACTAGGCCAACTTTCATTTCTCACTTAGAAAAAAAAATCCAAACTTCATGTTAGGCGCATATCCACTCTTGAACCTTTAATTCTAACGCCTTAGGAAATTTTTTCAAACCACTCAAGCTTAGGCGCATTTATCATAGTGGGCTTTCAATTCCCCACACTTGACGATTTTCCACTTTATTCCCTAGTCTAGGCGCAATCAAGGGGTCAAACTTTCATTTTTCAATACCCAGCCAAAATAATCTGAACACGTCTTCCTTCTTGGTCTAGGCGCATTTGAGAGGTGGTACTTCAAATTTCAAAGCCTTAGAAAAATCTCCAATTATCTCCATCCTCAAGGGTGCATTTGAACCTTCATACTTTGAGTTTATACGCCTTAGTAAAATTTCTCTTATCAAAATCCCCTAGGGCGCAAACAAGGGTCCCTACTTCAAATTTTGAACACTTAATATTTTCAAAGTTCTTTCCATAAGTCAAGGCGCAAATGACCCCTCAAGCTTTTAGTTTTTTACACTTAGAAAAAATTTCAACATTCCCTTCTCAAGGTTAGGCGCATTTGACACCTTGAACTTCAAATTTTAATGCCACCATCTTCTGTTCAACCTAAGCGCATATAGGAGTGATTCCTTCAAGTTGACACGCCTTAGAAACATTTCTAACTCTTCCTCCAAGATCAAGGTGCATATTGGGGTCTAAGCTTCAAGTTAGCAACACTTAGCAAATATCAAACTTCCCCTTCAGCCCTTAGGTGCATATGACCCCTCAAGCTTTTAATTTCCAACACTTAAACATTTTCTTGTTTCCTCAACTTGCAAGGGCGCATTTGAAGGTAGTTACTTCCAACTTGTCATACTCAGAATATTTTACCACCAACTCTTCAAGATCAAGGCGCATATAGGGGGTCATGCTTCAAGTTTACAATACTTAGAAAAATTTCCAAGTATCTTTCTCTCCAAGGGCGCATCCAAGGGTAGCTACTTCCAATCTTCATGCCTTAGAAACTTTTAACCACCCTCTCCTCTTCTTAGGCGCATATGGAGGTCCCTTCTTTCAATCTTCAAAACTTAGTCAACTTTCAATTACCTCCTCTTCTCCTTGGGCGCATATGGAGTGTCAAGCTTCTAATTTCCATGCCTTGGAAAATTTCAAGGCCTTCTCTCCTAGCTGGGTGCATATGACCTCTGGAGCTTTCAATTTACAACACTTAGTGAGATTTCCATCAATCTTCAGCTTCCTAAGGCGCATTTGAGGGGGTAAGCTTCAAGTTTATAACACTTAGTAAAATTTTCAACTAACTTCAAGCTTGTAAGGGCGCATTTTAGAGGGTGTACTTCAAGTTTCAAGGACTTAGTAGAATTTTAATCACCCTCTTCTTCCCCAGGCGCATATGAGGGGTTGTGCTTCAAGTTTTGGATACTTAGAAAAAATTTCAACTCCCCTCAAGTTTGCAAGGGCGCATATGGAGGTCCCTGCTTCAAATTTTGATAACTTAGAAAATTTTCCATCAATCTTCAGCTTCAAGGGCACATTTCACCATGCCTACTTCCAATTTCGAGTACTTAGAAGAATTTTCAGCCATCCTCAAGTAGCTAAGGTGCATTTGGCATGGTGGACTTCAAATTTCTCAGACTTAGTGAATTTTCATGCCTCTTCAAGCCTCTGGAATGGATTTGAGGGTGTCCAACTTTCAGTTTATCAGACTTGGATGAATTTTCAAGCTTTTTGCTTGACTCAAGGCGAATTGTTCATGGTGCCCTCAGCTTGCCCTAACCTGCTATTTTTAGAAAGTTCCTCAAATTTTGCAATTCAAGCTGATCTCAAGCTCAGGAAGGCTGGAATTTTGCTTTGCTTCGATCCTCGTGACGTGACTAAGTTGTTGGCGCCTGATGCCTGCATGTACCTGCTATTTTTAGCAACTTACTAAAAATAGTAACTGCTCAGAATGAGTTCAAACTTTGTGTGCTGATTGCCTAAAGGATGTCGATCGTGGCTGGATGCTGCTTCTATGTAACTGTCGTGTTTCGCCCTATATTTTAGGAAACCTTAATTCCTCTGCATGGTCATGCTAAAAATAGTAAGTGCTTGATTTTCGAACCTCTGCAACTCCGTTAGATCTGAAATTCGCACTATGGGGTCCTCATCACTTGCTTGACCTACTCACACTGGTGCCTTGTGTTGACCTGCTATTTATAGCCCTGTTTCGGAAGTGACTTACTATAAATAGTAAATGCTCAGATCGCCTTCAAATTTTACCAGCGGGTTCCTTGAAAGATGCTAATTGGAATGGGATACCTTGGTTTTTGGAAATTCTAGCATTTGACCCCTCATTTTGGGTCCTAAAGTTAGAAACCCTAATCTGACTTGCATGTTGCTCAAATGGTCTCCATTTGACCCCGTTCCTATTGCATGTCGCTATGTTTGTGATTTTGAAGTGCTGGGCAGCTGTTGGAGTGATCCTGCTAAAAATAGTAAATATCTGAAAAAGTGACCAATCAGCTGTCGGATGAGTTTGCATGTTACACTGTCTGAGAGATCTCAAGAAACCTAGAAAAACCTAGAAAAATTATCAACATGCGAGCACTAGCTAAAAATAGCAAGTCCCGGAAAAGTGATCAGTTTTGTTTGCATGTTACCTCGTTGCGAAGCTCTCGGAAAACCCAGAAAGATTATGCAGACATGCGTTCAGAAATTTTGCATGCAAACCCTAAAAATAGCCTCTAAAGCGTGAATCACTGAAAGTCATCATCTCGTTTTGCATGCTATATCACTGTGAAGGTCTCGAAAAACCCACCAAGAATCTCCAGACGTGCATCTAAAAGTCCAACGTGGAAACCCTAAAAATAGCCTCGAAGGCGGAACTGCTAAAAATAGCAAGTTGTCTGTTTCAGCTCAAATTTTGCAAGCAGGAAGCTCACAGTGTTCAAAGTGCAGTGCAATCGTCAGAACTTGTGTTGGCGTTTAAATTCGCACCTTTGAAATGCGGATTTGAAAATGGACAGCTATGCACAGATAAACTGCTCTTCAAATTAGGAGGGGAAGCTCCCTCTTGCTGATGGTGTTTGAAAGAAAGTAAACTAAAACTAAGTTGCCTATCTTTTTTATCAGCTTAGAGCACAAGGTTTTTTTTAAACACAAACGCCGCAGCTGAGATTTTTTGATATAAGAAGTTCAACTACGACTAACTTAAACTAAAAACGTTCCCTAACCTCTCTCAAGTAATAGCGAGCAAGAGAAGTTACAAATTAACAAGGTAGATTACTACGACAAAAAATGCATCAATAATCTCTCTTTCAGCAAACACCTACACACTTCACGCAAGCTGAAATAAAGATCACAAAAGTAGAACATAGGTCGCGAATGCGGGATTTTTGGACCAGGAAAAAGGCTCGCCAGTTTTATTACTCAAATCTACGGAAACAAAGCTCGCTAACATACCTTGAACAAAGAAGTGCGATAAAGGGGCTTGCAAACTTATTCTTAACACAATAAATAGTAATCACACTAACTCCTTGTTGGCTAAAGAGGCTCAACAATTTGCTTATCACAACACAATTGAACAATACTTGAGCAACAAATAGAAGGCACAATAGGCTCAGCGTTTTGTTCTCACTAGCACGGTTCTAACACAAAGTGAACTGAAACTGAATAACAACTTGCTGCAATACAGGCTCGCAATTTGCTAGCACAATAACTGTTAAAGAAAACTAATGAGCAAAGGCTCTTATTTATAGAGAAGTAGAGGAGTACGGAACCCTAAAATCTTCTTGCTTTCACAATCTAGGGCTTGCTCAACAAGCAAGCTTTATTACTAAATCTAGAAAGAAGATAACATCTAAAACCTTAGAAAGCAGAAAAAAGCAGGAAACGCCAACTATTACATTTTATCTTCTTTCTCTTTTCAATAATGGATAAGGATCATTCCAAGAATAGAAAGAAAGCGGGAAAGAAAGCTTCTAGAAGAAAGCTGCTTTAAAGCTCGATCACATCCACTAGGAAGTTGGAGATTGTGTCCCGGTTCGGTGCATCTATGCCCTCAATGGCAAAGCATTGCTTTTCTAGAATATCTTCAGCATCTGCGAGAGATCTCAGGAAATCTTCGACCTCATTGGCTGCTTTCTCAAACTTTGCTGACATCATGAAAGTGTGACTTGGCACAATCTTATGTTTTTCTTTCATTCACTTCAATACAATCTTCTTGTTATATTTTTCCTTATGCATTTCCCATATCCTTTCACATTCACCCTTTGAGATAGTAACGCTTTGAGGCCATGGGGGAATGGAAAAGCACTTCTCGATCATATCAGGCTTTGACTGGATCTCCCTTGTAGCCGGGTCGTAATGCTTAATGCAAACGATTACAAACTCAAGACTCTGAACTGATATAGGCATGGATGCTGCTGCGAGGAGTCCAGAATGTCCCAGGTTCTTGATTGAGGTGTTACCTGTGCTCTCTAAGGCATGTAGATCAAATACCGGCTTGATATGATGTAAGTCTATCTTAGCTGTTTTGATGTAATCGTGATAGAGAGCTGATTCAGTCTTGAAAATATTGGGAGTGTACTCCATTTCGGAAAACTTGAAGAACGACTGTAAACTCGCCTAGGTTCAAAGAAGTCTTGAGCAATTTCTATTTTTAGAATGCTGATTTTCTTGCTGCAACGGACAAATTTTTGAAATTTTTTCTGAGATATGGGTTTTGCTCAGAAATTCGTTGCAAGACAACCCAGATCGTCCGTTTTTGAAAATTTTGAATTTTGCTTGAAAAAACAGCAAACCCTAATTTCTTCAAATTTTCGAAAAAAGGCGGCATCACGGGTTTTGTTCGAATATGAATAGAAATGGACCGATTGATTAGATTTACAAAACCGACATTTGTCCAAGCAGCCAACCTAGATTTTGAACTTTCTTGAAAAAAAGCTGCAATATGGGTTTTCTTCAGAAGACTGATTGGAAATGACCCAGATGGTTGAAATTTGAAAGCACTGAAGTTTTCCCTGACATGAAAAAATAAAAGCACTGGCTGCAACTTGATGAAGTTTTTGAAAATTTCCTTCAGAAGATTGAGGCAAAAGACCGGATAATTACATTAAGGTGTATCGTGATTTTATGGGTGATATGTTCAATGGATCAGCCACTCCTGGTTTGACTTTGGGTATTAATGGAGACAACTACAATACAACTATGGATTTGTCACCTATTTCATATGCTTATGAAGCTATTTATTGGTTGGGTTGTGACATAATTTTAATGGATTCATGGTTGACACATGGCTGTCCTACATGGTTATACATTGTATATTCAAATTTATCTGGGTCTACATCAGTTTTTGGGTTGGATTGGAGTGTGTGGAGACACGATCACTTGATAGGTAAGGTGTATGAGATGGGTTTCCTTTTTATGCATGGGTATACAGACATCATTGACTTCACTTTAGTTGTTGGTCTGATTTATAATAGCAGCCTTGAGGTGGGAAGTTTGACAACTCATGAGAGGAGTTTTCAGTATGTCACACACCTTGGGACAGCAGGCTATGATAGCATCTATGAAGGCAAACGTGGAAGGTACAAATTTAAGGTGAGTCTCATGTTGGTGATCAGCCATCTCCCATCTTTACATGGTTTCATTCATCTTGTTGTTATGCAAGAATATGTGATAAGAATTGAAGAACCACATTGCATGCAAGTTTTGACATTGTGCCTTTGTTTCATAACAATATCATTCCTTGATCACATTTGGAGAGTATATTTGGTAAATGAAGAATACATCATGGAGCATGTAGAGGACAATAGTACTTCCTGTTCGAACCTTTGGTTTTTGAGTTACAACACAAGGATAGTGGGCTGCTCTACATTTTTGAGCATGGAATTTTCAGCCATAGTTCATTGGGTTAGAGTTCTCACAATGGTGATAGATGGTTGTTTCATACTATTGATTAGAAAGACTTTAGTTTGGTCCTTTAGGACACCAGCTGGTTGGGGAATTTGGAAAGATTGGAATCATTCTTTCTTTGTTAGAGGTTGGCATAATGATGAGCTCCCATCATCCTTTGACATTAGAGGTACTTGTGGTTTCTGTTGGAGTGAGGTTCTCAGTTGGATAGATGATGTTCTCATTTATAATAGCAGCACATTGCAAATTGACTTGATTGATTATGCACGTAGGATGATTTGGGATTCTGGCATTCACATGATTGGTGCATTGTTTCTTATGGATCATAATGAGTTTCTTTACAACTCCAGGCATAGTGATGTTGATATCAGAGTAGCACAGCAGATTGGTGGAGCAACATTCTTGAGGTAGATATGGGATATCGGTATTTGGTTTCGGCATGCAAGTGCAAAATGTTTGAGGGAAAACAATCTCCAAGAAGGGAGGACTGTAATGTCCCTTAGGCACCTCAGACCATAGCGGTGGTTGGCCTACTATTAGGGTTCTCATAGGTTAGCAGAATGGTTAGGGGGACCCAACCGAGGGATGCGGAGCTTAGCTAGGGGCTTTACAAGCCTTTCCATTTGGAGTTCAGTTGATGAATCCAGGGATAAATTGGAAATATTAAGTTGCTTTAATGGAATAGTTAAAAGTAAATAGTAACTAAAAATCAAAAGGTGAATAGTGGAAAATGCCCCCATCCTAGCAACTCAAGTTGTTTTTAAAAAGTGGCATTTTTCTTTAGATGAAGAAAGACCCTCAAGGGGAATATTTTATTGATTTTTATCAAAAAGTCCATGAGAGGTTATAAAGCAAAGTGTTGGGTGTAATGTCCCCGTTTTTAGCACTTCACTTTTTAGTGATTGGTAGCCTATTTTCGGTGTGCTATCGGCTAGTCAGTGGCAGAATTAGGGTTTCCGGCTGTTTGATGGGTTCTTTTGAAGATTCGGGGTTTTGCTTGTTGGAGCTTGGGTGTTTGGATTCGGGATTCCTTCTAGATTTTCAGAGAGCTTCGCAGAGGTATGACTTGCAACTGCGTCAGGCAACCTTTCCGGACTTACTATTTTTAGTAAGTTATGACGGCTACATCCTGGAGTTTGGGATTTTGGATTGCGGATTCTTTCTTGGTTTTCATAAAGCTTCGCAATGGTGGCGCATGCGCTTCGATCAGGGTAACTTTCATAATTTACTATTTTTAGTAAATTCTATTTTTGGCAGTGGACAGGCTGGTTTCAGTTCAGTTGGTATTGATGTTTCTGGCATTTTGGTGCTTTTCTGGAGAGATAAGTATTTTAATTAAAAAATGTTATAATTCAATATTGGGACCCCTTGGCCTAATGAGACAACTTTATGTTGTTTTTAAAAAGGGGACTTTTTAGGGTGTTTATTTCATTAAGAAATATTTGATGTTCTTGGGACAAAAAATGCTCAAGAAGAAAAGTACGCCATCCTTGGAGAGCTTGATATTTTATTTAAAAATGATTTATATCTCACTTGAAATGGGACGCCACTTTATGCTTGGTCAATGGTCAAAACCTAAAAGCATCTTGAAGTTAGGGCGCACCTTCTGGAAGCTTCTGGAGGGTCTTCTCAAAGTTATAAAAGGGAGCTGTGGGACTTCATTTCTCATCTTATATTTTGAATATTGTTAAGCTGCCGAAATGGTGTTGGAATTGCTTCGAGGAATGAATGCCTCCTAGCCTTGGCTTGACTTCGTGCTTGAGAGATAGCATCTAGTGGAGAGGTTTGCTTGTTGTTGAGTGGATTTTGTAGTGAGGATTGCATTGTAGCTTTGTTTTGTCATTTGAAGTTCAGTTTATTGCATATTCTATCATTTCTGGAGTTGCTGATTGTTATATCAGACTTGTAGTTTCAATCATAGTTTTCAAAGTAAAAATCATTTCATTCTGGGTATTGCGTTTTTTCATCTAACTACCTTCTATGAGCAAATTTGCAGATTTTTTGATGGAGATTCTGATTTTTCCAAGGCAAATCGCCCTTCCTTGAGGGCCGTACCATTTGGTACCTTCTTGGAATTCGTGCAAAAAGATTGAGGGTCTTTGGTGGGGTTTCAATGTTCAAACTTGGTCGCCATCTTCATTAGGGTATATTGCATTCGGTTTCACATCAATCGGGTGAGTTGTGAGAGAGAAGTGCATTTTAGTGAGGTATTAGGTTGCTGGTTATGCATTTTAAGTGCAGGTCTATCACAAATCAGAACATTGAGATTGGTCTTTGAGTGGAGTTTTTGGTCTTGGTACTGTTATTAAGCAAGGGAGAGTCTTCTATTTTGTTGCAGCACCATTTAGCTCTCATCTTATGCTCTTGGCAAGCATTCTTCATTATATTGTAAGTTGAACAGTAGTACTGTCAGCGTTTCTTCTAAACTTGTTCTTCATGCTTTGTAATACCCACTGAATAAGTGGAAGAGGCTGGCTTGCCGCCTATTTACATTTGAATTGCATTATAGTACTTAGCATCTCCGCCATATGGTAGCTCCATTCCCACTCCGGGTTTGAAAGCACATTCTTGGTGTTGAGTTTACTTTCAGCACTTATAGTTGGTAGAGATCCTCTGACCATATGTTCGTCCATCTTGGGCACATTCTTGGTTAGAGTTACTTTTCAGCATGCATTGAGATCCTCTGACCATATGCTAACACCTTGCCCAACTCGGGATCCTGGTGTACATTCTTGGTTAGAGTTGTATTCCGCATCGTTTTGGTTTAAGTGCTAACCCTAACGGATGTGTGTTGCATTGCTTAATGTAATTGAAAATTGAAAAAATTGGTTCAGAATATTCCATTGGGCTCTTTTTTGGGCATTCTACTCTCATTTTTACAAAACACTTTGCAGGTTTGAGCTTGGAGAAGGGTTTCAGCATTGCTTCAACCTTCTAGGAACGAAAACTCTCAAAGGCTATCGTGGATTGAACGAGAACCTAGTTCACCTTTGGGGAGGGCCTACCTTGGGTCTTCATTTGGGCTTATTTGGATGAGTTTCAGATATATATTTTGAAGATCTGAGTTTGCAGTAGTATTATATCAGCATATTGCAACAAATCAGGGGTAGCCATAAGCAGTATAGGTCTTCTCAAGGCCTTGGCAACTCATTTTATACCTTATCTCAACTGCCGCATCATTTCAAGAGTCACAGGCTTCAAATCCTAGGTGCTATGAAGGGTTTCATACCAATTATCGGATATGATTCGCATATTAAGTTAGCTGGAAATTCATATCAGACCCTAGGGCAGATTTGTGAAGCTGGGAAGAAGCTGAAAAGGGGTTGTCCTTGCTATTTAAGTTTATATCAGATTGTTATATGCAGATTTGTGGTATGTACAATGACATTTGAGCCACTAAATTCATTATTATTGCTCTCTATTTAAATTGTATGACTCATTTAAGTTCTAGCAGCAATTTCATTCCTTGTAGTTTGCAATATTGTTGCATAAATCAACCTTCAGCAAAAACACAAAAAAATAAATAGAAAAATGCAAAAACAAAACCCTTCTTATTCGCTGGTCAAAGGCTGTGAAAAGACAAAACTCGGAAAATCAGATCAAATTTGGGTTGGGGATCTTTCATGCCTCTGATTGAATCGTTAGCTCAGAATTCACATGTGCAAACAAGTACTTATTGGATCTCTCCCCATATAATATTCTTGTGTCCTGTAGAATCCTGAAGCTTTCTGACCCCAATGATTGAACAATATGCCTAAGCTATAAGCATTTTATTTTCCAATATCTTTCTACAGTTAGTGTTATCTGTGAAGATAGAATACTGAGAAAGATAGGAAAATCATTAACTCAATTAAATGGAGATGAGTTTTAAAGTCATGGATGCCATTAAAGTGTTATGTTCTATCACGTTTCCATTATGCTGCATTTGTTTTACATAGATCATGAGCAAGTTCTTCAACGCATGCCCAAATGTCAAAAAGAAGTAATCTAAGGTAAATCACTAAGTAGCCGGTTCGGGTTCAGGTTCAGGTTCGGTTCGCCGGTTCGGCAAAATTTTTTGGGGGGTGGGTTCGGTTCGTCTTGGGTTCGTTAGTACAAATTACAAAATATGTAAAAATATATATATATTATATATATATATATATATATATATATGCAGCCTAGAAGCATGAATTAGGATTAGAATTCCTCATAGCGATAACATCATATAAACAACAAAACAACCATAAACTTGAATGTCATTTAAAACATGCATGATAAATATTCATTGTTCAAACTTCAAGCTCAATATTACAACACTTTCAAAGTTTTAATCATCATATGGATTCTCTAGATCATCCATATCAATGTCAGCATTGACATTAGATGAAGTAGGAAGACTAGATGAATCACAAGTAGTGCCAATGGCACCATCACTAGCACTACTAATGTGCCCATGCTCTTGTTGGATATCCTCATCCTCATATGCAGTATGTTGGGAACTGCAAGCATCCAAGTCAGTATCCTCTGGCACTATATCCCACAACTTTGTCTCCCCTTCCTTGTAGTTAGGTTGTTTGTGTGAAAGCAGACGCAAGTTGGAATGCACATATACTAAGTTCTCCGCTTTTTTTGACAGCAATTTATTGCGCTTTATTGAGTGGATGAAAGAATATGTGCTCCAATTCCTCTCAGATGCGGATGAACTAGCAACCTATGAAGACAAAGTAAACAATTAAAAATTTATAAATGGAATTATGAAACTTTTAAAACTAAAATATGAAAATTTATTAAACTTACTTGTGATAAAAATTTGATTGCAAGGGGCTGCAAATTTTGGAAGTATTGTCCATGGAAGTCTTGTAATGTCCCCTTCTCAAACTTGATCTTTCCAGTGACCGTTGGCCTTTATTCTGGAAACCCGAAGGCTAGTCGGAAGATAAAATTAGGGTTTCCTATTTTTGAGGTTGTCTTTGCTCGGAGTTGGTGGATTTGATGGCGGATTCTTTCTGGGTTTTCAGAAAGCTTCGCAATGGTATGTTCATTTCGGCATTCAGAGCATTTTCTGGAATTTACTATTTTTAGTAAATTCTATTTTTAACGCGACTTCGAGAAGTGTTTTAGGCTGCATGGGTTGCCAAAGAACATTGTAAGTGATAGGGACAGCAAGTTCCTAAGTACCTTTTGGCAAGAAGTCTTCAGAATGAGTGGTACTGTGCTCACTCCAAGCACTAGTTACCACCCCCAAACAGATGGTCAAACTGAAGTAGTGAACAAGTGGTTGGAAGGCTACTTGAGAAACTATGTGTCAGAACAGCAAAGAGCTTGGGTCAAGTGGCTGCATATCGGCGAGTATTGCTACAATTCTTCCTTCCATATGTCAATTAAGATGTCTCCTTTCTTGGCGCTTTATGGGTATGAAGCACCTAGTTTTGCAGATTTGGTGTTTGGTGACAGCAAAGCACCCCTAGCCAAGGATTTGTTGCGGCATAGTCAAAGACATAATGAAATCATGGTCATTTGCGGTGCACAAATCAGCAGAAGTTGTATCTTTGTCAGGCGTGTTGGCGTTCTTTGAGGTTGGGGATATGGGTCTATCTTAAACACAACCTTATAGGCAGTCTACTCTCAAGAAAGAGTGGGCTGAAGCTCAAACACAAACTATGGGCCATTCGGGGGTCATCCCGAGAAAAGTTGGAAGAGTAACTTATGAATTAGAGCTACCTTGATAGCGAGGGTGCATAGCGTCTTCCATGTATCTTGCCTCAAGAAGGCACTTGGACATAATGTGGTTTAGCTACATCACAGTTGCCACCTTTGGATGAAAGGGGCCAGTTGGTTCTCGGAAGGAAGTGCCAGTTTGAAGAGCGTTCTTTGAAGAACCATCAGAGAATACCTGGTGAAGTGGAAGAACCTGCCTATGGAGGATGCGACTTGGGAAAGTGATGAGATTTTGCAGCATCCTGGCTTGCAATTGCTTGAGGACAAGCAATCTTGGGGAGGGCGGATTGTAATGTCCCCTTCTCAAACCTGATATTTCCAGTGACCGTTGGCCTTTTTCTGGAAACTCGAAGGCTAGTCGGAAGGTAAAATTAGGGTTTCCTATTTTTGGGGTTGTCTTTGCTCGGAGTTGGTGGATTTGATGGTGGATTCTTTCTGGGTTTTCAAAGAGCTTCGTAGTGGTATGTTCATTTCGGCATTCAGAGCATTTTTTGGAATTTACTATTTTTAGTAAATTCTATTTTTGGCAGCTTTTCAGTTGGGTTCAGCTTGGTTGACTTCCTGCTTCAGTTTGGTCAGTTGACTTGCTCAGTAATGGCTTCAGAGCACATTCAGAGAGATAAGTTAAGTCATTTAATTAAAAGGTCACGTTTTAAATACTATATTTTAACGTTGACCCCTTGGCCTAGTCTATTGACTTAATGTTGTTTTGAAAAGTGTTCTTTTGAGGGTGGCACCTTCATTAAGATTATTTTATTAATTTCCAAAGTCAAAGCAAGCTTCATATGGGCGCATTTATCAAGGTGTTGAACTTAATTAAAATATCAATATTAAGTTTGAAAGGAAAAAGGACGCCATTTTGGAGAAAGGATTAGGGTTTGACATTGAAGTGGATTTTAGGGTTTCGTGAAGTCAACAGGAAGTTATAAAAGGAGGACTTTGAGCATCATTTCTGATCTTTGGACTACAGTACTGTTATGCTGCCGGTTTGGCTCTGGGTTTGCTTCGAGGAATGAAGGCCTCCTTCTTGTTTGCAAGACAACAACTAGTGGTGATTCAGTCTACTTGTGAGTTGCATTTAGTTTGTGCATTGTGTTCAGTTATTGCATTGTTAGATCTT
The DNA here is from genome assembly GCA_007258455.2 of Sequoia sempervirens. Taxonomy (NCBI): domain Eukaryota; kingdom Viridiplantae; phylum Streptophyta; class Pinopsida; order Cupressales; family Cupressaceae; genus Sequoia; species Sequoia sempervirens. The sequence goes on from VDFB02152439.1 coordinate 21,989, forward strand.
ATTTGGCATGTTAGTGGTTTCAGCATTTTGCATCATTTAATACAGCAGATTCGTGTTTGTAATCATAAATCAAAAAAGACAAAAAGATTGCATCTGGGTATTAACCCATCCTCATTGTAGGCTCTAGGCGCCATACTTCTCCAGTTTGCAGATTTTTTAGAGCTTGCATTTATTTTCTAGAGCAAATCGCCCCTTCCCTAAGGCCGTACCTCTTGCTGTTTGCATTGAGATCCGTGCATAAATAATATAAGGCTGTTTGGTTTGATTTCTGAGTCTTAGTTTAGGCGCCATCCTTCTTAAAGAGTATTGCATTTTGTTTTAAGTCAATCCGTTGATTCAGATGAGAGTTATGAACATTTGATTGGTTCCATAGACTGCTGTTTACTCATTAAAAGTGCAGATTTGTAACAAAAATCAGGAATTAGTATCTTGATCATTGAGGGTATTATTGTTTGGCATCTCTATCCAAGATCGGGAATGTTCTCTATGATGTAATGCTAATCATCCAAATTCTTAAGATATTGGCAGGCGATTGATCCTTATTTTGTAAACTGACAGTAGTACTGGCAGTCACTTTCATTATTGCTCAATTCTGATTTATGACGCTCTCTTTCATTAAGTTGTTTGGTAATAGATTTATCTCCGCCCTATGGTAGCTACTTCCCATTCTGGGTGAGCAAGCACATTCTGGGTGTTGAGTAGTTTCAGCTTTCAGCATTTATTTTCAAGCATTGTTATTTGTAATCACTCCGCCATATGGTCGCCCCTCACTCCACTCTGGATTGGGTAGCACATACTTGGTGTTGAGTTCCTTTCCAGCACTTAGAGTAGAAGATCCTCTGACCATATGCTCGCCATCATCGGCGCCATTCTTGGTTAGAGTTTGTTGGTAGTAACAACTAACACCTCACCGGAGTAGGAGAAGTTGTTATGAGCGACCTATGTACACCCCTACGTAATGAGTGCTCTTCAAATTATGGAGGGGAAGCTCCCTCGTTGTGCTTTACAAAAGTACTTGCAAAGGAAAAATAAGCTAAAACTATGTCCTGTCTTTTTGTTTCAGCTGCTAGAGGCACAAGGCTTTCTTGAAAGAACTTACACGTTGCAGCTGAGTTTTCTCTGGTTTCGCAAATCAACTAAACTACAACTTATATCTATCCAATCTCCTCAGGAAAACAGAGCAAGAGGAAACGGAGCAAGGTTATGACTATCGGACGATAAACGCATTCAGATTCTCTACTTGAAGGCAAGGTGGCGCAACTATCATCTCAATCTGAACAAGTTTATTAAGCACAAAACAGATTTGAGAATTTGCTATGATAATCTTATGAAACCCTATGTGGCATAACACTCAATCAGCATAGTAAAGACTCACAAACAACTTTTATCATTAAAATCTCTATGAAACCCTATGTGGCATAACACTCAATCGTAATGATAAAAGTTTCACAAAACAGATTTTCCTAATCTAAGAGAAGATTCACCATGAAAACTTTATGAAACCCTGTGTGGCATAACACTCGATCAGCATAGTAAATACTTCACAAAACGGTTTTATCATGACAATCTTACGAAACCCTGTGTGGCATAACGTTCGATCATAACAATAAAAGATTCACAAAACAGATTTCTCTAAACTATGGAAGAATCCAGCATTACAATCTTTCGAAACCCTATGTGGCATAACAATCAATTTGCAATAATGAAGACACATGAACAAATACCAAAAAGAGCAATATTGAGGGCAAGGTAGGCGCAGCATATATTTCTCTCTCAAGCAAAAGTTATTTACAAATGAGCAAAAGCTCTTATTTATATACATCAAAGGTGTAGGGAACCCTAAAATCACCTTAAGTCATCTATAGTATTGCAATGCATGCAAGATTCGCTACCAAACCCTAATGAAGTAAACTACTCTGATTAAGCGGGTGGCTTCTACCCTTTCAGTTTAAGCTGGTACAAATAACCTAATTGGACAATGTGCAAGCATGCATGTCCTTATTTAAAGAAAAGTTAACTGGCCACTACCTTCAGTTAACTGGAAACCCTAACCCTAACTCCTGTGTTGATAATTCCAAGGATGAGATAAGCATATGTTAAGTCAGCAAGTGAATTGAAGACTGGAAGTCAAAGGTCGCTAGCAGCTCGGGATCAACCCTAGAAATTAGGCGCGTTCCTAGGCGGCGGATCACTCCCGTAATCAGCTGAGTCTAACCTTGACCAAGAACTCATCGATCTCTCCGTCATCTGGCACTTTGATGCTGCTAAAAATAACAGTCTGTTTCTTTAGTTCTCTGCCACTTTCAGTAATTGTGTGCACACCATCTTTGCATTCTTCAGTTGCCTTTCTCAAACTGGCTGCAATTACTGAAATATTCTCTAACTTTGGCGCCCTAGGTTCACCTTCAAGGCTGTCACAAATCAGCTTCTCGAATTCTGCTTGAATTTTTTCTAACTCCACATACGTGCCATCTTCGAGAAGATAATGACACGGAATCTGAACAACGAAGCCACTGACAAGTGCAAGCACTCCAACTACGTCATCCTTCAGTGAAAACAATTTAGAAGAGATCTTCTCACATATTTCTATTCTGAGAAGGTGTTGCTCTCTCCAAGTGAAGACTTTCTCTTGATCTTCGATCGTATGTGCTGTCCTCAAAGCATCGCATGCAGGCGATAAGCCCGAGATGCGAGAACCACGATCCTTTGCCAAACTCTGCCGCCTGGCTGCGCAGTATCCGGCCGAATACCCACGGCCAGATGCAATGGCTGCCTCACTCCTCCAGAAGCCCGATACAAATGCAGAAGGGGTTTTACCCAGCCCGGCAACTAAGTACATCCAATCCGATATCCAAAATTACGCCGTGGTGCTAGCGATCAATTTTTTGTTCTCTACTTGGTGTGTGTTGAGTAAGAACAGGTGCTCTATTTGGATTCCCGTGAACAAGATCAGAAATGTATTGACGAAGTTGACTAATTTCAGTTTTGAGTAAAGCCTTATCTTCTCCATCCTTCGTGATACGCTCTTCAAGATTATTGGTAACAATCTTAAGAAGAGCTACATCTGTCTCTCGTGTAGTCCTGCCAAGATTTGCCTTAGTGAATGTAAAGTCACCCACTTCGACCTCATCCAAGCTTTTACCCTCTGGAGGCACTGCAACTTCTATCACAATCTCTGATTCAGGGGTCTTTTCGATGTGCACTTGCTTCTTAATCTTTTTGTTTGATCTCTTCTGATAGGGCTCACCAAACTCAGACAAATCAAGGTTGTATGACGGTTCACGCCTTTGTCTTCCCAAAGACTTTTCGAGCCAACAAGACTGAACAATATTTTCAATTCGCGGAGAGACTGTCCCTGATGTATCAACCTGTGGTGTTTCAGTTGTCTTCGATCCTGCTTGAATTTGTGGCTCAGGCTCAGAATCTATATCAATAGGCGGAACGTGAGGTGAACTAGGAAGTGAAATGTGAGGCTCAGTTTGAATTAATGTCTCTACTGGAATCTCAGGAACACTCTCAATTTGTTTCTGCTTCCTTTTACCAGTAGCTCTCTTCCCTGTGTTTCCACTGAGTCTAACTCCTTCCGGAGGTATTATAATGGCTTTAACTCTGGGTTTTGCTCTAGAAGTAGAAGGCAATGACAAGAAATCCTTTGGCGGCTCTGCTACAGGAACTGATTTCCGTGTTCGTTTACTCTCCAAGAATAACTTACTAATCTTGATAACTGATCTGGAAACCTCTTCAATAGAAGTATTCTCTTTAGCATACCAATCAGGTGAGCGAAGTGGCTGCCTAGCAACTTGATCCTTAACATAAGAATTGAGAAGAACTTCACCATCATCATCTGACAAACCATCAACATCTTCTGACAAGTAATCAGAGAGCTGACCAACAGTAAGTCTACAATAGTGACGACGACGGACCTCGAATTCATCTTCACAATTTGCCCAGAAATCTTCAAGTTCTGGCGTATGTGCAATCCCTCGCTCTAACCGATTTGCATAATGTCCAAGAGGATCATAGGAACGCCTCTCAGTATAAGGCTTGAATTTGAACCTTTCTATCTCAGTAGACATACGCCTGGCATCTGTTGCTGCATCACATGTGAAAATTCCCAATGAGAATGGAAAATTTGCCGCAGCCTTATGACGACTATGAAGAAAGAAGTGAACGTGTTGCATTTGCCTAAGAAACTCCATAAAGACAATCTTGTCTGACGGATATCTTGGCAACATCAGAGGCTCTCCAACATAACCATAAACTCGGAGATATGTGAAAGTGGGAAACTGTATGAACCAATCTGCCCAAGTCTCCAACGCTGATTTGGCCTCGGCTGAAATACGAATGTGCATCTCATCATCAAGATCTCTCATGATTCTCATGGAAAAGTGATCATTCACCACTTGGAAGTCCTGCTCAGACTGAGAAAACTCTAGTTGTGGATAATACTCATGAATACGCTGAACACCGAGAGTACCATTGGTTTTAAGAAGTCTGAAACTACCTTGAAATGCTACCAAGTAAACCAAATAGGATATCATGTGAAACTCGTGATGCTTGAGAAAGTTAGAAATCTGCTGATGTAAGCAATCACTAATTAACATAGCCCAGTCAAAACGCTCTGTGCCATCAAGGATTCTGGTAATCAGATAGAACATCCATGGACGGAAAGTATTAGCATCTGACTGGCCGGTAACTCGATTGAGTAAGGTAATCAAAACAGCAACTTCTCCTTTAAATTCACCACGACCAACCTTCTTAGGCAAGTTAGTTTTCTGAATTGTCAACCATTTCTGAGCAACTTTTCTCTGTGAACGTTGATGATCAGCATCCCATATCTTCTCACAAGCTTCAAGATCAACAGTAAAGTTATCTGAGCGAGGAGGAATAGCAAAACATTTCTCTATGTCCTTCAGCCCGGGGGCGCAGAGCCACTCTTCCATCCAGCCGTCCACGGTCATGCATTGAAGGCGAGTCATAATGCTTAATGCAAAACTAAAAGAGAGTAGAACTCAAGATGAAGATAGAAAGCGAGGAATGAATCACTGCTTTGCCCGGCTTAACCCGGAAGCATTTCAAGATTCCTCATCGAATTGCTGCTAACACCTTCTAAACTGCTCAGATTGACCACTGGATAAACATGGTTTAGGTCCGTATCTGAAGTCTTGGTGAAATTATGTGTAAGGACTGATTTCACCTTGTAATCAATGAGATTGAACTGCATTTTGAAAATGGTGACTTTTGACTGTAAAGTCGAATATATTTGAAGAACTTTCTGAAAAACACTGAACAAGGCTAAAAATAGCTTCTGACAGGAGAAATTTTCGAAGAAATTCTGGAACATGGGTTTTGTGCACAACTGAATTCTGAACAAACCCAGATAGCTGGATTTTGGAAAAAATGTGATTTAAGCCCACATGCAAAGAGATTCTCGGAAAAAGGCTCAGAGCTTCAGAATGAAGGCTATGGGGCGATTTTCTCGAAAAAATCTAAGAAGTGGGTCTTGTTGCAAACGCTGAAATATGAGAACCCAGATGATCAAATTCTGAAAATGTGTTGAATTACTCTGGCATGCGAAGAAAATACCTAAGGTGAGAAATAGAAGAAATAAGACAGAAGATAGAAAGTTTTGCTTGTCTGCTTCTGAAAAATCTGCAAATCTCTTCTTCGAATCTTTATAAAACCTGCATGCAAAGTGGAAATAAAGTCTAGAATTGACTTCCTCTGAAGAATCTGAGCTCGTAGCTTCGAAGAACGCTGAAAACGGACACTTGAATCACCTTAAGCTTGCTGGTCGCTCAAAAGAATACAAGCTTTCAGAGCAAAAGATGATGCAATAATGGACGCCATCTTTGAAATATATAGAATTTCATCATAAGAAATTTGTACTAAATAAAGCATGCATTAAAATGGCGCTTGGCTTCTTATTGGACCTCATAATAGTTAACTGGAACTCAAACAAGCTCAATAAGTGGATGTGCTTTAGGGTTTGCCTTTCAAGTCTTCAGTTTAACTCAACCATGCGACTTTAGCTTCAGTTAACATCCTTATCAAGTTCACCATCCTTCACATTTGCTTTGGATTCATCAATTTGACCTAAAGCAACCCTTTTGATAACTTCAGTTAACAATTTTGATTGAAATAAAGAATTTGCCATCTTCAACCTTGCTTTATCTTCACAAACTTGACCTAAGGCGTGCCATTTTGCAAACTTCAGTTAACAATAAGAATTGGATAAGAGATTCGCCATCTTCATGCAATAAATAAGCTAAAAATAGCGACCCTTTTGGAAGTTCAGTTAGCCATCAAGAATGCGCCAACTTCATGCTTTAATTAATTATAATCTAAAAATAGCAACCCTTTTCAAACTAAAGTTGCTATAGCCTTGAAAAGTGCGCCATCTTCACTATTATCTTGCTTCACTTTTCAAAAACTAAAAATAGCGACCCTTTTCATGAGTGAAGTTATCAACTTCAAATTCGCCATTCTTCACTAAAAATGCTTCATGCTTCACAAATAATGCTTCATGCTTCAATTCGTCCCTTTTGAACTTCAGTTGACATTTGATGAAGCGCCATTTTCACTAAAATCTTCACAATTTTGACCAAAATCGCCATGCATGCAAACTTCAGTTGACATTCAGTAATAAACTTCAGTTAAACTTAACATGCAA
>VDFB02152441.1:0-21372 GCA_007258455.2 Sequoia sempervirens
AACAAAATGATTTAGAGATAATGGAATGGGGAATCGATCATTATCTTTCATTTGTTGTGCTTGTGGGTACTCTTGTAAAATAATCTTGGCACATACTTACTTAGTTGTGTGTAGGAAGGTCATTTGGAGCATGTTGTTGACTATTGCATATGCTTTGGTCCAATATGTTCTAAGCTTATAACTTGCATTCCAACAACGTTTCTGTATGTCAAGGTGTGAACAAGAACTATCATATCTGCTTGTCGAGTCAAAGTCCATTACACTAGATACAACGTCGTCCTAGTTATCAATACCTTGATGCATCGTGTCTATGTGTTATATCAAACAATACTTGGAATGACAAAAAATCCCAATCCTGAAGTGTGAGCACCCATCCTGCATTTCATCTTGCATTTTGCATTGTCTCGTCACCATCTCTAATAAATTCTTGATGGATCAAGGACTTGTTGGACCTTTTGAAGCAATCATCACAAATCAACGATCATTCATTCTTTATTCCTCTATCCTCTCTTTGTGCTAACCTGGTATCATGACATTCAACAAAAACATCATCAATGCATCCACCAACCATTAACATACATGCATCTCATAATCATAAAACATCCATCATCATAATCATTTCATATCACATCACACATTTTGCATAATCATTTAAGTTGTGATGAATAATATAGATTGGATATTATAAGCATCTTAAATCATTGTATATCATAAGCATTTGTATCCATACATCCATATGCATACATCATCATCATAAAATTACATAGAAAATATACAAAAAGAAATGCATCCACATTATTTGCATCCATAACATCTGCATATCATAATCATCCATCCATATCATATTGCGAAAAGATAATGAAAAAGAACATAACATTGATCCATCTACATATCATGATCATTGCATATCATATAGGCATAAATAAAATGCATCCATATCATATGCATCCATACATGAAATAAAGTGAACACATCACATAATAAATCATTTGTATCCATATCATATATATATATATATCAAAAAATGAGTGTCATGCTACAAAAATCTGGATTAGTGTATGTATATAAATGATAAGTACAATAACCATGAGGCTATCAAAAAAGAGCCCATGAATGTATATTTGTGATAAAGAATGGGAAAAAATAAAAAAGTGTTTATACATAAAAGCTAGCTCTGATGGCTACTACCCTCCCTAGCCTACCTCTCAAGCTGATCCTCTTCTTGAGGACGTGCATCGCTACGCTATGAAAAATCTAGTTGTTGGAGAGCCATTGGAACATCATGATGATAATGATGCCTGTAATATGCAATCTCTGTAACTGCCTCTCAGTATAAGTGTGTTGAAACTGTCCAACCATGAGTTGCTACCATCATAGTCTCAATCTGCTAGCATCAAGAAACCTCCTGATCTCTCTCAACAATCACAGCCTGTACTCTTTGCAGTGCCTAATCTCTCTCCATTGTGACTGCAACCACCTACTGTTGATCCTAGTCTCACTCAACAGTAGTGACCAAAACCTACTAGTGGGCCTGATCTTGCTCACCAGTCAATATAGCACCTATTGTTGCAGCTATTGTATCTGAGTGTGTCACACATCTAGTGGTGGTGGTGGTGGTGGTACTACTTGCTACTATACCTGAGGCTATTGTCCAATCAAAGAAGCCCCCAAAACTTGTCCATCCTGGTCATTTTAGCTTCCTTGTCCCCTACCTCTCACTCTTCTGCCTCTAGGTCTCCCTCTAGGAAGAACACCTACTAGATCTGTCAAACATCTAGGAGGGATGAACCACGCATCATATTCTGGCATAGTTTAAGCTACAGTCTATCCCTGATCATATGCCCAAGGTTGGGCCACCAACTATCTAAAGCTCTCTATGGCCTCTAGAGCCCCATGTGGGAACCTCTCTGGCCGATCTCACAAAAATGTCCCTATATGCATCGTCAGGTATGTCCTATACATCTCCAAACTGATGAGCCACCCTATATGGAAGGTACCTCTCAATGATCGCATGCTCTCAACCTGACATATATCGAGTCTGTCTAGAAAAATACAATTGTTGAATATCATCAAACCATGGTGGCATCTGAAGCCATGGGCACTAACGGAAAACTGTCATATTATCTTATAACCTATCTCCAATACGGGATCCCAATCTATCTAGTGTGCTTGAGATTAATGACACCTTTGTATCTCCAAATGATGGGATCATTCGATTCCATGTCTACCATCTGAACAATTGTCCAAAGCATGACAATGTGCTCCCTGCACTAATGGCTCTCCCATCACAATAGAAAAAATCATGAAAATCATGATCTAAGGAGGCTAGCATCACAAGCCCCCATGCAAAAAGTATCCTCTTGTGCAGCATCTGATGCCATGCCAAGCCCCATCCTAGGTTGAAACCTTTGTTACACCTATCTAGAGCCACCAAACCTGAAATGATGGCTGCGATGATCAATCCAAAGGTCGTCACATGACCTCTATACGACTCTAAGTCAATTTGTGAGGTAACCAATGAAATCTAGTCCATCTCTATGACCTCAAGGCATGCATTGAATCGAGCATCAGTATCGTAAATCACATGATCACCGTGAATCGACAAGTGCAGTATACACCAAACGTCCTCCAAAGTTACTATCGCCTCACCTGTCGGAAGGTGGAAGGATGAGGTCTCACTATGCCATCTCTCGCACATAGTTGTCATAATCGCTAGATGTGTCTAAATCACAAGTGCATATGTAGCATACCATAGACCGATCTCTCCTAGGTGCTCCTAATGCAACTCTGATAGATCCCCTTATCTCTCCAAAATAGTGGGCCTATGCTCCCTCGACATCAACGATAGGAAGACCTCCTACATCCACAAAGCGCATGGTGTCAGCAAATCATCAAAATTTGACGTTATTTGAAATTTTCAGGTCTGAAATCACAATAGTGTCGCTATCTACAATAGTGTCACTATATTCAAATTTCAAATAGCGACACCCAATGCATTTCAAATTTCAAATTGAAATGTGTGTCACCAAACAAGCTAGCGTGGCAATTTAACTTCTGGCCTGCCCTAACCCTAATTTCTAAATTAGAAAGTGTGTCACCAAATAAGCATGCGTCGCCATTTAAAATTAGAAACCATAATTTTAAATCGTGAAGAGCGTCGCTATAATTAATTTGGGCATCGCTGATTTTATTTTGGGCATCGCTATATAGTGGCGTTGCTAGAATTTATACTTTAAAGTGTAATAAATGTATCAAAAATTCAAATTTCAAATCAGGTTTTGAATCACATATCGGTGGTCTTGCACCAGGAAGCCACTAGAAATCTCAAACTCGGTCGGACATGTGCCTGGGAAGCTCCCAGCATGCCATTTCATCGAAGGGTCAAAGCTCAAATCACAAGAATTCCTTAAGGTGTGAATGCATAAATGAATTGAAAATGACCCCTCTTAGCCTATTTAAGATAGAAAATTAGGGTTTTTTTGCCCTAATTTAACCTTCAAGATGTGGTTTATCATTATTTTCATCAACTTTTTCCAATTTGAACCTAATTTCGCATCTTTTTTTCATTTTTGGCATTATTCTTGCATCCTGGAGCCTTTCTGGACCCTTGGGGCAACTTTTAACCTTTATCAAGAAATCAACCCAAAATTCAAAATTTTTGCCCGATTTCTTGAGGGGGCAAGGATTCAACTTTATCCTTCCGTTGGGGCATCTAAAAAATTAGATTTTTATTTTTTCATTTATTTAAAGTAGCAGTTTTGATCCGAAAAGCGTTATTCTTTGAACCGAAGCAACAGGCACCTCACTTCAAAGAGGGGAAAAATGTAGACACTAAAAAAATTCCTAATCAATATCATACACTTGAAACATATTTACTAACATCATTTCCTCTTTAACCCATCCTCTTTTCATTTAATTGATTAAATTAGCCTAGCTATTTAATTAATTGCATCATTTTCATCTATTGGCCTAATCAATTTAATCAGGTTAATTCATCTCTTTTCACACTAACACTTCATTTATTTAAATTAAATAAATCAAAACATTTAATTTAATTCCCTAAGTCATCTTATTTAATTAAATAACCCTAAGTTATTTAATTAAATATCATTTCATCTCTCCCCCATTTATTAAATCATTTAATTTAATAAATATCTCTTTAATTCTTCTAATCCCCTAATTGTATAATTAAATCTTGTTTAATTAGCAATTAAACTAGCTTTCCTCTAAGCAATAGGAATATCCCCATGGAATATTCCTCATCCCCTTTTTGCACAATTAAAACTTTGTTTTAATTTGTAAATTACCTTTTTTTCCTCACCCAAAGGAATATTCTAAGGAATATTCTCTCTTCTCTAATCAACTCACTTGGCTTCTTGAACAAGCTAAACCTTCAACCTTTTGAATAAGTTACCTTTGACCTGTGTGAGCAGGTAAAAAGTGTTTGTTTGAGGCAAGTGTGAGCCCTTGATTAAATCCCATCATGCATTCTCATTCGTTGATGAGAATCCATGATCAATGCCTCTCATCGCCTTCATCTTGGACCATTGATTAATATGTTTTATCTCAACCCTTCATTCTTAATTTTCTCTCCTATAAATAGGTCACTATTTGGAGACAAATGGATCCATCTTTCAATTGCAAACTTATGTTGTTGAATTCACTTACATCAATACTCTCATATTTACTCACTTTTAGCTTATTTTAGTTAGTTTTAATTGCATAATAGCTTAGAGCATACATTAATGGATTCCATGCATCCATCTTAGTTTGTATATGAATTAGGGTTTTCATCTTTTAGCATAGTTTTAGTTTAGATTAGCTTAGCAATAGCATAATTAGTGCATTTCTAGCATAAAATCATGGTAACTTAGCTTGCATCATGTTCATTTTTAGCATAAACTAGGTTTTCACACATTAATCACAACGGTTTCATCAATTCTCTTCCATAGAATCGACTGAAATAAGCTCACTAATCATGAGATTGGGAAAGGGTTGTCATTTCACATCAACACGACAACAATTCCATAATGGGATAAGTTTCATATTGATTAGAGTACATGTTTTAAAAGCTTTCATAATTTAGTATGTTAGGTTTTGATAAATGTTTAGTTTCAATTTCATTTGAATGATCTTGTTGAGATTCGAGTATTAGTGGCTTTGTTATGTTTCAATTCTTCAAGGATCAAGCGTAATTCATCCAATACTGACATCCTCATCTCACAATACTCTATACTCTTCATCAGTGATTAGATTTTGTAGTGATACTTACACCGAGGGAAGCTTGACCTCAATAGGAAGGATGGCTTCTAATCCATAGACCAAGGAGAAAGGGGTTGCACCTGTAGGAATACGGCTACTAGTTCAATAATCCCATAGGGTAGGATTCAAATGTAGATGCCAGTCATGACCAACTTCATTAATTGTCTTCTTTAGGAGTTTTAGATGGTCTTGTTTTTAGCCTAAGCTTGACCGTTACCCTAGGGATAATACAGGGTAGAGAACCAATGTTGGATGCTAAATCATTGGCATAACTCTCTTACCTCCCAATTCTTGAAGGGTGTTTCACTGTTTAAGATAAGGGCTAGTGGAACACCATAGTGGCAGATAAGGTAATTCAGGATAAACTTGGACATTTGCTTCCCCCTTATGTAATTCATATGAATGGCTTTGACCCACTTGGTAAAGTACTCAGTGGTCGTTATGATGAACTTGTGGCCATTAAATGAGGTGGGGGAAATCTTTCCTATGACGTCAAACCCCCACTATGAGAAAGGCCAAGGTGTGACCATTGGTTGTAACTCTTGAGCTAGAGAATGGATAAGATCTCCATGATGTTGACACTGGACAAACTTCTACACATACTGATGAGATTCTCTTTCCATGGTTGGCCAATAATACCTTGCCCTCAACAATTTATTGGATAAGGTTATTCCACTAGAATGGGAACCAAAAATTCCTTCATGTACTTCTATTAAGTTGTTCAAGGCTTCCTCTTGGTTGAGACATTTTAGTAATGTCCCCTCGATGCTTCTACGGTATAGGGTATCACCTTAGATTACAAATCAGGATGCCTTTTTTAGCAAAGGTCTTTTTAAGGTTGGGGTGATATCAGATGGGAGGGTACCTCTCTGCTAAGATAAGTGAATATATCATGATACCATAGGGAACCAATACCAATTATCACACACATGAATATAGATTCAGTAATTTTAAAAGTCGGTGCAAGAAGTTGTTCTACCAAAATTCACATTGAAGGACACTGCATGTCATGTCTAACATTGATCCAATTGTCACCATCACTTCTGCTACTCGATAGTTCATGCATGGTATTTTCTCAAAGGTTATATCAATGAAAAATTCCTTGAGGCTTTTTACCATCTTATAAGGAGTGAGTTTGTCATCCTTGGTTTGGTAGTCATCATTGACTTGGTTGACAATCAGCTATGAGTCCCCATAGACTTTTAACTCTTGTATCTTCCATTGGACTGCTATTTTTAGACCTATTATTAGTGCTTCATACTCAACACTATTATTAGTACATGGAAATTAGAGTCGATATGTTTTTGGAATACAGTCGCCTTGAGGGGTGATAAAGATAATACTCACCCTTGATCCATGTTGGGTATATGATCCATCAAAATACAATTTCCATTGATCTGTTGCATTAAGAAAAGACATTGATTCGTTAGGAAATTCATATATCAAAGGATTCTCCACATAAATGGGTGCTTCAACTAGTTTTTCTACAATAACTTGTCCTTTGATATCCTTGTGCTCAACATCAATTTTTTTCAAGATCATTATCCATTTGGCCATTATCCCAGTGAGAGTTGCTTTAGATAACAAATATTTCAATGGGTTGATCTTAGCAATAAGCTTGATTTGTTGTGCAAGCATGTAATGTCTGAACTTTTGTGGCGTAAAGACCACTGCTAAGCATGCCTTCTCACTGCTAAGAATGCCTTCTCAATGGATTCATAATTCATTCCACACCCTACCAAGGTCCTGTTGATGTAATAGATGGCTCTTTCCTTTCTCATTTCATCATATTGGGCTAGGAGAGTACCTAGAGTTGTTGATGTAGCTGAAATGTATAAGATCAATGGCTTGTTTGGTACTTTCAGCATGAGAAGTGGAGGTGAAAATAGATAGTCCTTGATATGCTAGAAGGCTTTATCGCATTTCTCATCCCACTTATAAGTTATTCCTTTATGGATAAGATGCAAGAAAGGGTGAATTTTGTCTGATAATTGCGCTATGAACCTTCTAATGGATTGCAACCTTCCTTGTAACCCTCTCATTTACTTTAATGTTTGTAGTGGTTCCATGTCTAGTATTGATTTCATTTTTTTTGGATCTATCTCTATCCCTCTTTGTGACAGGATGTAGCCAAGAAGCTTCCCTGATGTAACCCCAAAGACACTTTTTTGGGTTCAGTCATACTTTATACTATTCAATCCTATTGAAGATGGGTCATAATACCTCTATGTGCTCATTCCTTTTCTTTGATTTAGCCAAAATATCATCCACATAATCTTCAACTATTTTGTGGATCATATCATGAAATATTAGGGTCATCACCCTTTGATAGGTTGCTTCGATTTTCTTTAGCCCAAACAGCATCATGTTCCAACAATATGTACCCCATGGACAAGTGAATTTAGTTTTATGTTGATCCTCCTTAGTGATTATGATTTGGTTGTTGCCTGAAAATCCATCCATGAGTGATAAAATTTCATGTCATACTATTAGGTCGACAATGATGTCGATGTTGGGAAGAGGGAAATCATCCTTTGGACATGCTTTGTTCAAATCCCTAAAATCTGTGTATAATTGGATGCCCCCATTGGGTTTGGAGACTGGTACTAGGTTGGAAACCCACTTAGGATAGTCAATCAATCGGATAAATCTGATGTCAAGAAGCTTTTGTAGCTCTAATTTAACCAAGAGTGCAATACAAGGGTGAATCTTTCTTAATTTTTGTTTGACTAGTTTGGCTTCAGGATAGACTACTAAGTGATGCAAAACAACTTCTAGATTGAGCCCTGGCATATCTGTGTATGACCATGCAAAGTTTGTTCTTCTCTTTTTCAGGAATGTTGCTAGGTTTTTCTATTCTTCATCCTACAAGGATTCAACATAGAAATTTATATTGGGTGCTTCTTTTGTTCCCACATTCACTAGGGTATCCTTCTCTGCTAGTTCTACTAATTTTTTTCGATGAATTGCACTAAGGGGGCAATTGAATCCCTCATCCTTGGGTGCCTCTGGGAGGTTTTCACCTTCTGCTGCATCCTTTCTTTTTTACTATTTTAGGCCCAAAAGTTTGATGAAGATCACTTGTCTGACACCACTTGATTTGTCTGACATCTATTTGTCTGAGATGAGTTCCCACCTGACACCACAACCCATTCCATGATTATTTTGGACGCCGTGAAATCCATGGGTTCTAGCAAACTATTATCATTTTTTCCCAGATTTTCATTCTTGTTGTACCCCCATCCCATCATTAACTATAAACCTTTATTGTCATCTTCCATGGGAAGAACAGACATGGGTCGGTTGTCTTGATAGAGTAGTGTAGAGATATCTTCCTTGTTGACATATTTGTTTAAATCGCCCATTTGGTGAAGGTGGTAGATGCAAGCTTTAACGTTTCATTCACTTTGTTGATAGGTGTGGGTTTCCCATGATATTTGGGGGAAAGAGGTAACTCACGCAATACAAAAGTGTCCTTTAGATTTTAATCTCCATAACCATTGTCCTTGATAATGACTTTGATGTCAGGTATGTTCTATACAATGGGTGTTTTGGTTTCTGAGGTGGATGCAAGGGAAGATGGATCAACAAATGAGGATGAGGATGTAGGGCCTTCATCATTCTTTGGTATCTAGGGGATCTTGTAGAACTTAGCCTCAAGGTTCTTGCAATAGTAGAAAGGCTCAATATCTCCATGGATAGTAACTTCTATGTTCTCAAAAGGAAACTTAACACATTGGTGATAGGTGGAAGCGACAACTTGCATGGAATGAATCAATGGTTGACCAAGCAAGATGTTGTAGGGGAGATCAAGGTCTAGTACCTAGCATGTAATCTCAACAATGATGGGTCCCACTTGGACAGGTAGAGTGATGATGCCTTATGACACTCTTTCTTGATTTTCATATGCCCTTATAGTGGTACTCTTTGTTTTCTCAATAGAAACCTTTGAAAATCCCAAGTCTTTGATCAATTGAAGGGTGCAAATGTTGAGACCAACACCTCCATCTACTAAGACTCTTTTAACCTTTTTCTTATGAACAATGACCTCAAGATGTAAGAAGCGATTGTGAGATGGCTGTGTGCATATGTCTTGTTTCGAGAAGGTAATAAGATGAGGGGTAGTGATATGCCCTACCATAGCTTGAAATTTCTCTGTATCAATATTCTTAGGGATGGGATGCAGATAAATCCTTTTATAATATCTCCCTATGTGTGGTGGATAGCCTCAATAGTTCTAAGAGATCTATGTGTGGGTCTTCTTTAGCTGATCTAGGAGACTGTAGTTACTAGGGTTAGACGTTGGCAATGTAGGTTGTGCCCTAGGTTGAGATGAAGCTCCTTGGATGGTGACCTTGCCACGTCGTGTGGTGACTCCACACTCTACACTAGGTCATTTGATGGTAACAATTGTTACAACATTATCACAAGAGGTAACTACATTGGAATAGGCATGTTGCACGTTATTGTAAGTCTTTCATTTTCCATTGTCATTACCATTTCTATGATCTAGTATATAGGGTTCTTTTATATCTTCAGGTCTTGGTTACTAGCTAGTACATCAATATATATGTCTCAATTCTCTATAAGATCTTGGATAACGTTCTTGAGCTTGATGTAGTTCAATGTTTTGTGTCCTTTGATTTTGAGAAAGTCACAAATATCCTTTTTGTTGTACCAAGGTGGTTTATCTTGCAGTTCTTGGTAGTTTTGGAAATTGGGAAGCATTATCAAGTTTGATTCTACCAATTTCTTCATGATAGATTCAATAGGTTCCCCCAGTGCAGTGTATTTGTGTTTTGGGTAGTTATTCCTATTGGGGGTCTATATTTGTTGAGTTTTGGTGTTATTGACTTGATTATTCTATGGTGGTGATGTTGTTTTTTGCACGATTGGTTGGACGTTGGTCGGCTGATTTGTGTTTGGCCTAGGAGCACTTATGACCACTTTAGTATCTACAATGCCATCATTTGTCACGTTCTTGTTCTTAGCCCAAATGTGGGGCTTATAATTTGAACTGGTTGATGGGTGGTTGTCTCTATAGGCTTGTGTGTTTCCTTTTGAGATTAGAGCGCATTCGATGTTGAGGGCCCTAGGGACAAACTCATCATAAGTGGTGATACATTGCATTTTCAAGTGGAGGGATAGATCTGGATCAACATTTTCTATGATAATGCCCACTTGTTGTTCATTGGGAATGGGCCACTTGCTCTTACTTGCTCTTTGTCTCCATATTTGCAAGAAATTAGTGAAGGATTCTCCTTTTTTTTGCTTGAGTGTGTATAACTCCTCTAAGCTTACATCCATGTCAATATTAAAGGAGAATTGATCTATAAATTTATCGGTGATTTCTTGGAAGGTTTTGATACATGGAGGCAAGTGTGAGAACCAATCAATGGTTGGGCCCGTCAAGCTTCATGGAAAGAGGTGCATCAAATAGGAATCATTGTAGGCAACCTCCATACACATGACATTGAATTCTTTGATGTGATCCACAAGATTTCCTCTCCCTTTGTATTTATCAAATTTAGGGACCTCAAAATCAAGAGGGAATAGTACCATTGTGATGTTTCTATTGAATGGGTATGGACACAAGTTTTGTTGTGTACGGGGTTTCTTCATTTTTCCCATTTGAATATCCTACATCTATTGTGTTAGCGCCTTGAATTATGATGCCATATCATCTTGCGGCTTTGGTGGAGGAACAAATGTTGCGTATGGTGGGATGGTGGATGGGTTGTACGCGGTATTTTGACATGATGGGGTGTTGTATGGTGTGTGGGGTGGATTTTGATACTATGAAGGTGATGGTGGTAGAGGTGTATATGCTCCTAATGTGTTGGAATTGATGATGTTTTGTTGAGGATTATAGTATAAACCTTGTTGTTGTTGTACGTATTGTTGTGCCAACAAAGCTTGTTGTTGTGCGACTAAGGCTACTTGTTGGGCTTGTTTTTGTTGTTGTGTGACTAAGGCTGCTTGTTGGGCTTGTTGTTGTTGTTTTTGTATGGATAAGGCTGCATGTTGGGCTTGTTATTATTGTTGTGCTACTAGGGATACTTTCTAGGCTTGTTGTTGTTGTTGTGCTACTAGGGCTGGTTTTTGGGCTTGTTGTTGTTGTAAAGCTTGTTGATAATCTTGTTGTGCTTGTTGCAAAGCTAGAGCATGTGCTTGAAATGTAGGATCATTTTTTTATTGGGACATATGATGAGGTAAAAATAAACTCATTAGTATAATGGGCTCAATATGTAAATCTAAACCTGTCAGCCTTAATAACCTTGTCAATTGATTACCTTTAGGAAAAATAAGTGCTCTCTTTCTATGAATAAGCGTACAAACTTTATTTCTTAATGTTGATTGAATTAAACTAACTTATGCTGATTTAATGGTTTAGCCTTGAGTATTTCATAGGTCAACTCCACTTCCCATTAGCATTCCAGTCAAAAGGGAAAGGAATGCAGGCCTTCATACTTTTGAAAACCAGCGAGCGAGAGCCAAAATTTTAGGAGCATACGTTTGACCAAGTCTTTATAATTCTATTATTTTTCAGTTTCAAGACTTTATCGCTCATGCAAAGCCTCTTTAATATTTTATATCATGGTCTTTTAAGTCCCTTTTACTATGGATAATCTATCGAAATACTTGATCGTCTGAAAAATAGGATTTTTGTTAGTTGTTTTCTATATAAATATGTAACTGTTACAAATAATGAGAAGAAGATTATTGTTATGCTATCAATTTTTCTTTGAGTAAAAACTACCATATGAATATGGTTTTTCCCACCACTTCTTGAATTTCTATGTGATATGGATGCATCTATGGAATGAAGTAGCAGCGAGATTTTTCCAGTGCATGTGAACTGAAGTAGTTGTAGTTACACCCGCAAGTTGGCCACTCGAGGGTTCGAGATAGATAGATAGATATATAAGTATTTTGTTTCCTCTTCTGCATTTTCTTTTAATGGATCATAGTTTAATTCACATTTCCTTTTCATAAGTAGATGTTATACTATTAATGTCAAGCTTGTAGATTGTAACTGAGTCTGTAGTTTCTGAGCTTAGCATTTGAATGTCTGGAGCACCTTTCTTTAGTTGATTTTGATTAATGGTTTTATTATTAGCAGTTGGATTGTTATTTTCTACATTAGACAAATGTTTACCAATTTCTTTACATGCTTTAATTCTTCAGCAATTTACACATTCTTCAGATTAATCGTTTCCATGCTTTCTAGTTTAATGGTGATGCTTTTCAGATTCTTAGTTTCCTGTTTTCTGATTTGAGTTATTTTCCCGCTTTCTAGATAGATGATTTATTGCTTCCAAGATTAGAGGCCCCTTAGATTAGAAATTTTATATATTAGATTAGTGCTTAAGAGAGAAATTGAGATGTCCTCTATTGCATACGATTTTTGGACATTGCCCAGTTGATATATTGATGTGTTTATTCACTAAAGTGTTAGGACCTAATGACAGCCTGCCACTTTTTGGCGTCGTTGTCGAGGACCCTTTTTCTAGTGTTAGTAGGAGATATCTTGAATACCTCTCTTAGGGATAGGAATAGTTCTTTGGATTCTTTTCTACATGGTTAGGAAATGAGGCCCCCATGGAAGATTCATACCAAAAACCCCCCAATCGACATACCAACAACAAGTAGGGAGGAAGGAAACTCAAACCAAGAACTTACTGAGGAATCGACCGAATAGGATCAACCTGAGACCTTCCCATATACCCCGGAAAGAGAATGAATAGTGGTTGAGGAACATATTCTTTTGCCAACTTTTGAACCTCGTACCACTAAGAAAATACTGGAAGAGGATTACATCCCCTCCAATACCATGGGTGACCATAGAAATGCTTCCAATAACCACAATAATGATAACCCTTCACCACACACATTCACTTATCCTATTTCTATTGATGCAGATGATGAGACAACAATGAAAAATATCTCACCGGCCTTCTTACCAACCTTTTGAGGTTTTTCTACTAAGGACCCTATTCAATTCCTATTTGAATTCAAAGTCTTGTGTCAAACCTATGACTACAAGAGTGATAATCAAAAACTAAATCTTTTCCCTTCAACTCTGAAAGACTCAGCTATGCGTTGGTTTATGGGGTTAGCTTCTTAGTTGATAACCTCTTGGGATGAAATGGAGTCTTTATTTTTGGAGAAATACCAAAGTTACTGTAGGGTGAGTGATAGGAAAGAAGAATTGTTCAAAATAAGGCAAAATGAGGATGAAAGTTTAGAAGATTACCTAGACAGGTTTATCTTCTTGTCCAAACACTGTGGTGGAGAAGTCATAAGCCTTGACATTTTAAAGACCTTATTCCTCAAAGGTCTTGATGATGAAGCTCAGAGGAGCTTAGACTTAATGGGAAAAGGAGACGTGTCCCAACTGAAACTCAAAGAAATAACATAATTGTGTTATAACTTCTCCCATACTCGTAGAGGGATTAGGAAGTTCAACCCCATACGTGGTTCTAATGACATAAATAAACTTCGTGAGGAATTGGCCAACTTTAAGACTGAAATTCTTGTCCAATTAAACACCACCTTAGATAGCATCCAAGATAAAACCAGGAATCCTAAGACCCTGTCTATCTATTTCCCTAAGTGCCGAAACAAACATTTGCTAAGGGAGTGTCCTTTGGAAAAAGTTGAAAAGATTGAAATTTGTCAAGTATGTGACAAGAATCACCCCAACAATCAATGTGAACTATTAAATGCCATCAAAAATTCCAAGAAAAGAACAACTCCAGTTGAGGAAGAAGTGAATGTTATCAACCAAAGAACGAGAGGTAATTTTTCCTATGGCCAGAATTCCAATCCTAACTGGCGGCCCCAATCAAATTGGAACAATAATCAATGGGCAACGCCCTGGCCTCAGGCACCACCGCTAGTACCCTTTAACTGGGGAACCTATCCTTGGGTACCACCAGACTAGACAAACTAATCTTGGGGTAACCCTTAGTGGCCCAACCAGCCTCAAAAATAGTGGTAGCCTCAAAATCCCATTCCTTAATGGAATCAACCTCAACATTAGTTCTATTTTGGTCCCAGGAGGATGCCTACTCAATAGACTCTCTTACCACTGCCCCAGAACACTCAACAAACTAAACAAGTTAACCAACCACCACTTCTTATGCAACTAGTCCCTAATCCAAAGAACAATCGTCCAAATATTCTGGTGTATTCCACCAAATAGGATAATGTCACCAAACTCAACACAATACATTGTGGAAACCTACAATTGAGGTCCGATAAAACATTTTTGCAGCCAACTATCAAAGAAATCATAGATGAACCTGTCTAGAAGTCTACTGAGGAAATGACAATAACACCCGCACCCGTAGAACAAACCCTAGACACTACACAACATGAAACTAACCTAACATCTTCAGCAGGAGTTTCCAACCTACCACAGAAGGAGGAGGGTCAGTCTCCAACTGAACTTTTGAAAAATCTCGTGGCCAAAGACAAAACCAAAACCCCTTTTCTAGAGTGATTGAAACCAATCTCTATGAAAGATGCACCAGAAACATCTTCACCTATGGAAACTACACTGATACAGGAAATTAAATGATTGCAGATTGAAGTCCCCTTGTTACAAACCATTAAAGAAATCCCTAAGTTGAACCAGTTGATTAAACAATTGTTCATCAAAACTCTAGGGAGGAAGCCAAAGCGAATCAACACTATTCACATCAATGGATACCTAGCTGATTTGTTAGTTGGAATAGTCACTGATCTGAAATATGATGACCCAGGGAGTACACTCATAATAGTAATAGTTAATGAGGTAGCAATACCCAATGCTTTAGTGGACCTTGGAGTAGCCATTAACATAATGACTATTGATGTGGTGGAAAAATTAGAACTTATCAATCTATGTCCCACAACTACAGTCTTACAAATGGAAAATCAATCCATAGCTATTCCCAAAGGAAGCATTGAAAACGTTCTTGTCAAGGTGGATGGATGGGAATATCCGATGGATTTCCAAATAATTGAATCCCTTACGCCCAAAGATAGTTATCCAATAATTTTGGGATGACCATGGCTGGCTATGATTGCAGTCAAAATTGACTGCATGGAGGGAGGAATGACTATCTCCCATGGATCTAATAGAAAACACGTGTTTTTGTATCCTCCTGCTCAGCCTATCGAACATGGAAAAGTATGGGTTGATGAACCAGAAAGTCCTACTAGACAAGAAAATTTGGCTTCATTGGCCATGGTAGACATTAAACAACATGGTGAAGAATTAGAGGATGAATTCGAGAATGATGTGGAAATTATTGCAATAGACTCAAGCAGTGAAGAGATGCCAGATGTAGAAGAAATCCTAAAACACACAATCAACACAGATCAAGCATAATTTGATGATGCTAAGTTTATTGGATTTCCTTTCCCTTTGATGAACTTAGTTCCTAAAACTTACCATTTCTTTACAGATGTTGCTCGGCTTAGTAAAACTATACCGCACAACTGTCCACTTAACACACTGACAAGGCCCATTCACACTGTCACATCCAATTATCCTAGAGTCAAAAATATTATGTTGCTGCCAGGAAAAACTTTGAACATCAATAGTTGGTTGACTGAGATAGAAGAACAAAGACTATTTGATACCCTGATGAGTAGGTCTAAAGTGTTCTCTTGGGACTATAAAGACATGAGGGGAATACACCCTAGTGTGTGCACACACCATATCTATACTGAGGATGTTCGATTTGTATTCCAACCACAACAGAGACTCAACCCTGCCCTCAAAGATATCGTTAAAACTAAGATTGAGAAACTCTTGCAGGCAGGATTCATCTACCCAATTTTTGATAACAAGTGGGTGCCAACCTTGGTTGTAGTTCCCAAGAAGAATGGGAATTGGAGAGTGTGTGTAGATTATAGGGAGCTTAACAAAGCAACACGTTAAGATTATTTTCCCCTACCATTTGTGGACCAAGTGCTAGATAACTTGGCTGGGAGAAAATATTTTTCATTCATGGATGGATTTAGTGGATACAACCAGATATAGGTAGCAATGGAAGACTAGGATAAGATGACCTTTACTTTCCCTTGGGGAACATTTTCATATAGGGTTCTTCTCTTTGGGCTATGTAATGCTCCTGCCACATTTTAGAGGGCCATCTTGGCTATATTTGTTGAGTTGGTAAATGAGTGCATGGAAGTTTATATGGATGAATTCATTGTATATGATTCAACCTTTGATGAAGCCCTCACAAATCTATACAAAGTGTTAAAATGATGTGAGGATCATTGGTTGTCCCTCAGTCATGAGAAATGCTTAATCATGGTGGAACAAGGAATAGTGCTAGGACATCATATTTCAGCTGAAGGGATTAAGGTTGATCCCAAGAAAATTGAAGTAATACAACAACTTCAGATTCTGAAGACTTAGACTGATGTCAGGAGTTTCTTAGGGCATGCCAGATACTACCAAAGATTCATAGAAAAATTTAGAAAAATCGTTGCCCCAATGTTTTCTCTCCTTCAAGAAAATGTTGACTTTATCTAGACTTTGAATTTATCGATCTCGTTTTAGTTATTAGAGAGAGCACCACCCCTCGCCCCACCTATCCTCCGGGGCCTAATTTGGAACTTTCCGACACATTTCCATGGGTGCAGCATCACAGGTAGGTACCATTGGAAGCCTGAGTTCTAGGAGGAGAGGAAGAGAATGATATGGAAATCTTTATATAACATCAACCAAAATTTGAGAGTACCAACAAAATACACCACAACAGAGTAATAATTCTTGAAGTTTGGCAATTTTTCATCAAAGAGAGGAACACCCCAGACATTATGTCAGGATACAGTTGCTTGAAGATTACACTGGAGACCAATACGACCATCAAATTATCATGAATAGAAGCTGAGGTGTGAAATCAGGGCAATTAGGTTATGGTTACTCCTTCTCAAGATTTTAATGCTGATATAATTGTTGACAAACTTTGATCCATGGCAGCCCAGTTTGGAACTTTATCCCATCTTTTGTGATAAGCCAGTCAATGCTCATTTTATAGGATGAATTCTAGATGAATTTTTTTTACCATCTTCACTCTCCTTGGTTTTGCATTATTGAATTGCCCGCCACCACTTAGAATTACCACCTCACTTTCATCAAAACAAAAGAAACACCTCATCAGAGAGAGTTCCCATTTTAAATGGATTAATGGAATCTTGTTTCGATGTGGACCTGATATGGTTTTGTGACGATGTGTTAGGGAAAATTAAACCTATAGTATCCTTAGGGCTTGTCATAATGACCCTTATGGAGGGAATTATTCTACTAAAAGGACAACTCATAAGATCCTAGGAGAAGGATACTATTGGCCCTTAATGCATAAGGATATCAAGAAGTATGTTCCTGCAAATTGTGATGGGTACAAGGGTGGGAAAAGTGACGCGTGATAGAGGAAACACCCCTGTGACCTCGAGGTAGTCCTTGAACCATTTTGAAAAACAGGATTGATTTTTATTGGCCCTAGACCCTTTCACAGGAAGAGTGCAATGTATCTGAGCTACGCTAAGTCGTGATAAAAGCACTCATTTACTAGGAAGCGGGTAGTTGAATTTCTTTATAACAAATCTTGGGTGGGAATTTAGAAGGAGGATGACTATGGACCAAGGCTACTAATTTATGTTTAGAGTCCTGTGGCATTCCACGGATCACTTCAAGTAAAATCCCACAAAGAAGTCCTCACCTACCACTTGCATGAAAATGGGCCGAGTTGAGGGTCACTATTAGGGAACTAGAAAATATTTTGACAAAAACGGTTTCCTCGGGAAGGAAAGATTGGGCTAGGAAACTACCGAAAGTTGTCTGGGCCTACAACATGACCTGGAAGTCAACCACTGGCTATAGCCCATATGAGTTAGTCTTTGGGAAGAAGCCCCTCTTTCCCATTGAATTCGAGCTCCAAACCCTTAGGACGACCATGGAATTGGACATGGATCTTAAACAAGCTCAAATCAAGAGTCTTACAACTTAGTGAACTAGACGAGCTCCATTTGGATGTCGTCCATCAAACTGAATTGATCCAACAACAACGTAAGGTTTGGCATGACAAACATATCAAAGAGAAAGAATTCCATACCGGGGATTGGGCATTGTTGATCAACTCCAAATACAAGGACCATCAAGGGAAACTCAAGACACATTGGCTTGGACCATATGAGATTTCTGAAGTATTCACCAATGGTTTGGTCCAATTCAAACCAATTGACGGTGACACTTGAACTCTTCTAGTTAATGGACATCGATTATGCATTTACCATAAACCCGTTAAAAAAGAGGAGTTTACAAAAATGGTAGAAACGTAGGGAGAAATCAACTGCATTGACTCTGTTGTGGCAGGGTCAATATAGTTGTCAAGCAAATAACACAAATAATCTTTTTAAAGAAATATTTCTAAAAATTTCTTCAATTTCTTCATCAATCCCACCATTTGGACTTGGCTAAAGTTTTTTTTACATTTTGCAGGACTTCATCTTTTGGCCAACCCAATATCGGCACACCCTGCTATGATGCTTTGGAATCTTCCGGAATTGTTGCTACGATGCTCTGGAATTGTTGCTATGATGCTCTAGAATTGTTGTTGCAATACTCCAGAATCGTTGCATTAGACTGGTTCACTTTTTATCCTTATCCTACATTCTAACGCATCATCTAATGGTGCCTTGGGAAGTCAAGGCCAAAGTGTCACAATCTTCTTCCTTCTGGCTGCATCTTTCCAGCAATGCTTTGAAATTCTGTTGTTCTTCCTTCCGGCTGCATCTTTCCAGAAATGCTCCATAATTTTGTTTTTCTTTTGACTGCATCTTTTCAGCGATGCTTCAGAATGATGCTCAGATGCTCTAGAATCTTTTTTAGATGCTCCAGAAATTTTGGTTGCTACTCCGACTGCATCTTTCGACGATGCTCTAGAAATTTTGATTGCTGCTCTGGCTACATCTTTCAGTGATGCTCCAAAAATTTTGGTTGCTACCCCGGCTGCATCTTTCAGCAATGCCCTAGAATCCTCAATCTGGTTACCTTGTTCCAATGACATCTCTCTAAAATAATTCTAGAACTCTCTTCTTCTCTACTTTGGTCACATTACTCGATAATGTTCTAATTTTTGTATGAATTTTATTTTTCAAGTTTCCTTTATTTTTCCAAAGTTTCACGCATGCCCATTCTTTAATTCCGCTTTGAGATCTGCCCCTTATGATTATTTCACCACATCACGTCAAATATTTCCATAATAAATAAGATTATTATGACACCTTTTTGTCATAATAGTTTTTGTCATTACTTCAACCATTCCATCCACACCATTATTATTCGCCGCCACCCTCACCAACCATATGACTATCCAATTTTGTCAGCATAGGTAAGTGACATTTGATCTAATGACAAGACCTAAGGTATGTGTGAATTTATTTATTAGAAGGATTAGAATTCATTTTGAATAAAAGGTTAATTAATTGGCTTGATTTGTTCCCCTTATAACTTTGAAACTTGTGCCCCTTACACGATTGGTGAGAGTACGACAACAATTGTAATTCCCTATGGAAGGTCGTCATCATTGTGCAGTAAGGAGACAAGAAAGATGGTAATTAATTATTTTCTCGTCGAGTATATTGACACATAAATAATTTTTTGTCTGTAATTCAGAGAAGCAAGCATTCCAGAGTTATGCAAAATTTTACTGGGAACAAAGGAGATGGGAGGCACTAGGAAAAAGTCTGAGCCAAATTATGTAGTGCCATTGCTGGCCATTAAGCAATATAGAAAATTTATTTCAAAGGGTTGGATGGCTGGACTTCATGAAACAATTTGAAGGGCACACAAAGCAGCTGGTGAAGGAATTTGTTGAGAATTTTGCAGATGGGAAGACTTTGGTGCACGAAAAACCATTTTGGGTAAGTACAAAAGTCCTTGCTCGTCTTTCTGGTCTTGAAAATAAAGGAATTCATTTGAATGAAAATACCCACATCCCTTATCAAAAGTTAATAGATTTGTTCCATAGGGAAGGGAAACCCCAACCTATAATGACCATAAACACTAGGGGGAAAAATAAGGAAATTCATAGAATGTCTATTCCAGAACCCTGGAGGTCTGCTGCAACCTGGATTATTAAATATTTAACTTGTGAGGGACAAATGACTATAGTAGTGGGACCCCCTTTCTGCCCGCTGACTCATTTACACCATGACATTGAGGACCCTACTCTTAGGGTAAATCTACTATCTTTTCTCTGCCATTCAATCACCTCTATGATAGAAAAGTATAAAATTGGGATGGGGCCCCTTAAACATCATGGTTTGATACAGTTAATTTGTAAATACCATTTTCATAATAAGCCAGAGAAGAAGTGGCAAAGGTTTCTAGGGAAATTTGAAAATGAAGAGCCAGGGAGGTCACTTGAGAAAGGGGAATCCTCTAAACAAAAAGAGCAGTCTGTAGAAGAACCCTCCTTAGAGGCATTAGGTGCCCCTAAATCCCAATATACCTCCATGGCTCCCACTGGTGATGTGCCGAAAACCTTTCCAAATGAATTACAAACCCCAGGACAAGAAGGGGAGGTGGGAATTGTGCATTCTGGAGAAGATGAGGAACCCCATCAAAAGAAAAAGAAACGAAGTAAAGTTGTTTCTCAAATAACTCCTCTACATAGAAGTAAACAGTTATCTTCAGGGGCCAGTGAAATCAAACCCCATGATATAGGCAGTACTTGAAAAAGGAAAAATTTCAGGAGTCCAATAAAGGTGGTAGAAATTGATAGTCCACCTGATAATGAGGAAATTGATGAGGTAGGAAAGAAAGAGGATGAACTTCCTAGGGAAGAAGACAAAAAAACCCTATCGCCTAAAGAACAAGAAGGGGAGAAAACACAATCACCACACTCAGAAAAATGAAGATGAACCTATGGGGGATTCTCTTCTTTCCTTGACAAATTGGACAATATACCTGAATTTGTGGAACGAGTGCCTTAGGAAACTCCTCATGCATCTTCCTTTGTGGATACCGATGGAGAAGAAGATGAACCTCATATTTACTGAGAATACATAAGAGATAGAAGAAGTGCTTATTGGAAAACA
>VDFB02152442.1:0-23576 GCA_007258455.2 Sequoia sempervirens
AATCATTTAAGGAGAACTAATTTAACAATGGAGGCTTTGGTAACATTTAATTCAATTTTTGATGTTATCATCTTGTTTTGAATTCCATTGTGAGCTCTATCTGGAGGTTTTGGATGTTTTGAATATCTAGAGTTTACATACTAGTTTTCTTTCATTTCAATTTCAAAATCTAGGCATTACATTTTAGTGAATCTACTAAGAATTACCCTCGTATTTCACTCCATTTTGTATGTTTGTGTTTTTTGGTGAATTTTTTATGTAAGTATTTGAATGATTATCAAGTATCAAGTTTTTATAAGTGTCTCCGAGACCAAAAAAGATTACATGATTGTGATCAAGACACCTAAAGATGAGTTTTGACATAAAACACTTAATATCTTATTAACGATATTTATTTTTTTAGTGTTTATAGGCTTTTACTAAAGTCATGTTTTATGAAATTTTGTACTTCCATACAAAATCCATACTATCCGCTCTATATGGATGACTGTACTCCAAAAAAATCTCAAGGAAATATATAGTTTTAATACACTATTTTATTTCAATTTTTTTCTTGACAATATATACAATGCATATATATTTATCAGAGGATATTCATGAGTACACAAAGCTGACGAGGATATATACGGGGTATCATTGTGGCAGAGGTGTCGAAGACATATACACACTACATATATCATCGAAGGACTATATATGCAAAGCGAGCAAGATGACATATAGAGACCAAATGAGGTTTGATGTATTTAAACTTTGGTTGAAAATTTTGTTTAACATTTCATTTAACTTTGTATGGAATCCTCTTGATAGTTCACAAGTTTTAACATTGAATCTACAAGGTTTAAAACGTTTCTCAACATCCGAAGGGTTCATAATTTTTTTTGAAAATATCTTTAAAATACGCCCTAAATCATTTTGAAAATCACCATGGTCAGGCTAAAATCCAAGTTTTTAGGAGAAACCACTCTCACAATTGCAAAATGTCATGATTTTAAGTTTCAAAACCACTTTTCAAAAGACTCAAAACCATGAATTCCTAGTGAAAAAATGCCTTTAAACAAACAATTTCGCGGGTTTTTAGTGGAAACCACCTTCTAAATCACCTAAACCATATATTTACACCTAAATCTTTGCTTTTTAAAAGGCCAAACCCATTTAAAAGGGGCTTCTGTCAAATTTTCAAAAAAAATTGCTCAAAAATATTAAACCATTTTTGTAAAAAACAAACCATGGGTTAAAACCATTTTTTTTTATCTGCATTCATTTTAAAAGTTTTTAGAATTTTTTCAATTTTCAATTTTATTTAAAACAAAAGGAAAATATTAGAATTTAAAAAATAATAATGAAAAATAAAAAATAAAAGAATTTTTTTAAAAATCCATAAAAAATTTTAAAACATAATTTTTTTTTCAAAAATAATGGTTTTAGTATTTAAATTAGCTATTTTTTCAAGTTAATGTAACTTTTACATGGAGTGTCGATTTTTTACGTTTTTGCAATAATTGAAAAGATGACTCCACTTTGATCTAGTGGTGCATCTATTTTGTCAAAATTTTGCTCCATATTTTAGGCATAAATTTCCAAAGTCAATCTTTTGTTTTACAACTTCAATTGGACATATCTTTTATGTTTTTAATCAATTTCAATGATTTTTTTAATAAAATTTATCATAAAATTGATAGAATATGTTTTTTCTATTTATTTTTCTATACAATTCACTTTTTTTAAATGTTTTTTACTAAATTTTGTGTGTAGTTTTTTTTGTATTTTCAAGGATTTCATCTTGCAAACTACTAACTTAAGTGGTTTTGCAAGACGTTTCATAGAAGACTTTGATTATAAACATCTTTTTTCTTTGTGATTTGTCTATTTTGTTTGTTTTCACATTGAAAGTAAGTGCAAAATACAATATGAAATTGCAAAGGCATGCAATCTTTGACATTACACTATATTGTTCTAAGATTTCTATGAGAAAATCTTCTAAGAGGAAGGTCATTGGGAGGACATTCAGTAAACCCTTGATGAGATAGTTAAAGGTTGCCTTCCTAATAACATGGATCTAGTTTACATCTATTCAGAAACAATTATCTACTTGAAGAGTTTGGGCATTGATGGGCTTCTTGTGGAATTTTACCAAAGTATGTGGCCATGCATCAAAGATTATTTGTATCTTCTTTAATGGAAGCATTTGAGAAATGGTTCTTAGACCCAAGCATCCATAAAGAATCAATCAAACTTCTCCTAAAGGGAAAAAGGAAGACACTATTTCTAGCCAATGCCATGTTATCTTATTAAATACTTCTCACAAAATTACTGTGAAGACACTAGCTATTTGAATTAAACTAGTAATACAAGGTATTGTGAGAACAAAAAAAATAGGTTTTCTTGGAGGAAGACATATTCTTAATCTAATTTTGACATGGGAAATTAGTGAATGAAACAAACAATCAAGAAAAAATATGTTGTTTCTCAAATTAGATCTTAACAAAGCTTATGATAAAATATGTTGGAATTTCATCCTTAAAATGATGCAATGGCTAGGTATTGGACCTCAAATTCATGCACATGTTCAAATTTTGCTCAAATGTGTCAATACTCACATAGTGATTAATAACTCAATATTTAAATTTTTTCCTTTACAACACTTCATTATTTTTATATGTGCCCCTTATTTTATAGAGCCAATTATCTAAAGCTCATATCTAGTATTTCAATCCCTCATAATATTGTTGTGATTAATTCATACTTGTT
Organism: Sequoia sempervirens; assembly: GCA_007258455.2. Classification (NCBI taxonomy): domain Eukaryota; kingdom Viridiplantae; phylum Streptophyta; class Pinopsida; order Cupressales; family Cupressaceae; genus Sequoia; species Sequoia sempervirens. The sequence continues at coordinate 2,749 of VDFB02152442.1, forward strand.
GATGACAACTTTTCACTTCTAAAAAAATTATAAAAAGAGTTGAATAATACTCTCAATATTTTAAATGTTGTTCTACGATGGATCTCAATTAGCTCAATATCATCCCACAATAATTGGTCCCAAACTTGGGACATCTAATTTTTGTCTGAAATCACATATTTTTAGAAAAACTAATGATTGAAGCCTTGAGAGATTCCATCTAAAGGATTTTAATTGAAGAGGGTTAGATAAGACCTCCTTAGATCAAACCCCGTTGGATATAACCCCTCTAGTCTTAAAACACACCCACAATGGAGTCTCCTTCACATCGATCAAAATACTAGGAAAATAACTCTTTTTCTTTACCTTTTGAAGGATTAAATAAAATCATTTAGAAATTATATTTTGTAAGTATGTATCTCTTATTATAAGTTTTTCAAAAAATATAATTTTAGATATTTTTAATTTTATTACTATATTTATATTTTGTTTCTTGTGAATATTGTTTTTTCACTAAACATCAAGGTATTTGTTTCACATACGTGGAAAAATAGAAAAATAGAGAAATTTTTTATAAAGGTATTTGTTTCGCATATATGGAAAAATAAAAAAATAGAGAAAAAAATTCTAAAAAATATGTGTGCACTAGGTATCCATGTTCTTGTTTCATAAAAAGTAAAATAAAATTCAATACATATAAAACAAGTTATGTGTGACAACATACACTTATGTCTTAATTATAATTACTTTGACTTCAAAAATAATTAAAAAAACCGTGGAATAAAAAATATGAAAAAAGTATCCATGCACTAGATATTAATATTAGAAATCTATATTTTAAAAATTATAAATTTATCCTTTCAATAAAAAAAAGTTATGCTACATAAATGTCACTTTTTAAAAATATTGTTTACTATAAAAAAAAAGTTATTAAAAGTTGCATAAAAAACCACAATTTGTTTCTAATTTTTTTTTAAATGTGTATATTTAGAATCTACACACAAATCCTCACAAGTCACTAGTTCACATCATCTCTAAATTAATAATGGTTTAGTTGTTATAAGTTTCATAAAGTGAAATTTTGTAAAAAAATGTTGATATTAATGTCCAACTTGACCAAAAAGTGGGGCATAGTATTGTGGGACCCCTCATCATATAATATTTTTTTAATTTCTCAAGCTAGTCCCCACTTTACTGGATTCCTAAAGCATGAAAACATATCAAACATTATGAAATAACTTAGTATCTTAGTAACCCATTTGGTTTGGGTGTATCATTGGTTGAGACGTAGAATTGGTAACTCAATAAACTTAAGAATAAATTACTTAAGGCAACAAAATCCTATCATTTTCTCAAAAAAATTGTATAGCTTATTTAATCTTTCTTGCCACTCATGTACTTTTCTTCTTGTTAGATGTAATCCAATAAAGAGCATGCAAATTTTAATAATTTAATCTTTCAATTTTTTTGACCAAATGCGATGATACTTCTAGTTTTAGAGCTACTTATTGATTGTATTACATCCAATTTAGGTCTAAATATGGATAGGGAATTATAGACCCCAAAACTCAAGGTTTATGTGTAGCTAGTAAATGTATCACTAAAGCTACCAAAGGTGATGAATCATGGAAAATCTTATTGCAACATATTATTACTATAGCCGCAATTAAAGGAAAATAGTAGAATGTTAATTGGTTGGACAAAATTCTTCTAGCATTATTCTTCCATATTAAAGCTTCATTTCTTATTCAATTCTTTTGTAAATCCTAGCAGCATGCTTGTTGTTTCTTAAAGTGGAAAAAAAACTTCATTACAACATGGTTTAGCTTTGCTTCTTCCATTTGGTCGAATAAACATACTCAATATCAAGAGAAATCATTAGCCATCAACTTTCCCAAGAAAGATTGCTATTTATTCAAGAAAGAAATTTAACAATCTAGTAATATATGAGATTTAAATTCATTGCATTGGTCACATTGGTCACCTTAGTAGGTAACTAAAGATTGATTTGACTTGAATAATAAATCCATACTATTTCTTATTTTTGTGCATACCTTAGTTCCATTTCATTTAATGACTAAATTGTGCACCCCAACAATATGTAACTTCTTCAAAGACTTGGTTGTCCTCCCAACATTTCTCATTCCTCCCCTTAAAGAAAATTTACCTCCATCTCTTTCCCAAAATGTCCTTGTTCCCCACCTCAACAATAATTAGAAATTCAAATTTAGTAATAATCTAGACATCTAATTTAAATTACTGCAACTTGAGAGCACATGTCTAGAAATCTAAAGTTGATCACGATGCCAAATACTAGCTTGAAAAATTTGCATGATTGTTCAACTAGGTAAATGTCTATTTTGCAGTCAAATGAAAGCAAGAAACACTTATGTTGGGGTTGCATTTTTGTTAAGAAACAATGGTTTGTTATTTTTAAAGGCTTGCCTACTTTATTTGGTCATCATTTGCACTAGAAAGAAGCTTTATTTGAAATGGGTCTAAAAACTAATGTTAATACTAATTCAGTTAGACATGTTATCCTATTGTATTTATGGAAAATTAGATGTTCAATAATGTTTTCTACTTATATTCATTAAGAAAGTGTAATTTGAAGGCTTTACTAACATTTTTTTTTAGTTTGTCTCTCCATCTCATCAATTACAAGTAATGTCAAAGATGAATAAAGAAGATGCCTACTAATTAAAGCAATTCAAAAAACAAATTATTCACTTCCAAATCAATCAAAAATAAAAACCTAACATTATTATCATTACAAACACAAACATTATTAAATTATATAAGATAATTACTCGTAAACTAATTTTGTAATCAAGAAGTTGTTACATAACTAATACTTATCGTTTTTGATATAAAAAGCAACAAAACTAGGGTGTTGTCCATTTATTACAAGGCCCTGTGGACAATTATTAGCAAAATAACATCATCAATACATTAACAGCAAAATCAAAACACCGAACCAGACACCTTAACCATTCCATATAAAAAACCACATCAAAATCACGAGAAGGGTAACCATAGTACCAACAAACATCTTGAGAAAACTAACCTACACTTAACATTGGTATAATTAAAAGTGTATCACTAAACCATTGACTATACTACCAATAATGTCCATCGTGAAACTCAAGTTTAAAAAAGTCTTAACCAAAGCCCACCAGGGGCCATACCAGTTAGAATTAAACATATAAACCATAAAAGTATCAACAGAGAATTCAAAAAGACACGATGGTCAGTAAGGCCATTCCCAACCAAAATGCAAAACATTTTGCATCCCTAATCTTTCTTTCTGCTGCATGGCTTGATCAGAGTTATAGTAGCCCAATCCTTGGTGAGGAACTTCAGAAGTTTCTTGCAGTCAGTGTCCTCCTCAACATTGTCAATGGAATTATCTTTTTGTAACAAGCACAAAGTGGTGGTGGATCTGTGCATAATCTTCAGAGTGAAGTGGGTGACATCATGAATCCTTTTTTCCAAATTCTCCATTTTGTTTTTAAGTTTGTCAACCTCCTCCCAGATAGTGTCCTATTTGTTGCTTGCTTCCTCCATGGGGGCCTTCCCTTCAGCAATGGTCGAGGCCTTAATCTTAACCCCCTTGGCCCTAACACAGGAAGGACCCAAAGAACCCATTTTTAAACTTTCAGAAACATGGGAGGAGCCGCCTGTAGAAGCAGAAAGGGCTTCCTCTTCCACATCCTTCTCATCCTTGCTCTTGCTCTCACTTTCCCCTCCATTATCAAACTCAGAGGCCTCCTTGGGACTCTTCTCTTTTTCAAGCTTAGTAACCAGTCTACTGGACCTGCGAGGAGTACTGATCTCCTCAATAATTTCAATCTCTAAGTCGATTTGTTGTAGCCTAAATTTGGTTTTCTTTGAAGCTTTGGCTTTAATTTTGGGGGTTGGAGCATTACGTTTCTTATCCTTCCTTTTTTCAACAGACCCAGTATTAGGAGATGTGTCTTGGGAAGGGGTTTTCAAGGCTGGGTTTTTAATACACTTTTTCTTGTTGGGGCTAGGGGTATCCATGATACTGGTTGACGACAGAGTAGAAGAGACAGGGGCTTCTTCAACAATAATGGGCCGAGGAGGGCAAAGGGCTAGGTGAAAATGGTAGAGTCTAAACATAAGCCCTTAGTGTAGAATGGTAAAATTTCAACTGAAATTCATACATCTTTCAAAAGAATGCAAAAGAAAAATCGAAATTAAAATATTGTTGTGATTCATAGATAATTGAGTAAAGGAAAATGGTAATAATAATACACACCAAGTGAAATACTTATTGTTTTTCTTCTAATGTTATATATCAATAAATTATCTATATTATCATAAATTGTTTTCCTTGATGACATAATCTTTCTCTCTTTATGACAGCCCTCTTTAACAACTTTGTTCAAGTAAATAAAAAGTTTGATTGTTGTAAAAACTTCTGTCCTTATTTTTCAATGATGTTGGTTTTAATCTACCTCGATAATCTAATATTTTTAATAGAATTGCTTAGGGTGTCTAAAATTTACTGTTAAACATATTGTACGGAACGATCTATTTGCACTCCAAGCTCTCTGGAATGAATCTGCACCTTACACGTTTGAAAATTTGAGCCACTTTATTGAACGCATTTTGTTATAGTCAAACGAATTAGTATGGAATTATCCATTTCAGCAAGTGACATGGCAATAGAATTAACGTCAGCCCCCGGTTGATAAGGAGAGACAGAGAGCTGCAAGGATATCATCTGCTACAACCATGGCCACGATTACACCCATAAATACGGCCAAACCCAGTTTCCCTTCCTCTTCGTTTCTCCACTCTAAAATCCGCAGGTACATCAAATTTCTCCACATTCATAATTCCGACTAAATTTTCATAATTCCTACTGCACGGCCTTCTAAATTTCAATTATGCAGGACACCCAACGGCAACAGGACTTCTTTTCAGCTTATCACCACTAGAACCTCCTTGACGATCCGTGCAGCCAAGCTCCCAGCTGGAGTAAGTAAAATATAAAATATCCACTTTTGAATTCTGTCAAAATACTAAAAAAATCGTGTGCGACTAATATCTCTACTGTAGTTATTGAATTATAGAATTTATAATGCAGGTAGAGACTCCTAAAGAGGAGCCAAAACTTACAGCTTCCTTTTTGGGGTTTACAAGTACTGCTGAAATCTGGAATTCTAGAGCATGCATGATAGGTCTCATCGGAACATTCATTGTGGAGCTGGTAAGACCTAAATTTTTATTTTTAATTGAGAATAACCATCTTGTTTATATGTGGTGGATTTTTTGGATGAATTGTAATTGTAATCAATTAATTCATTTACTGCCATAATTCAGCAAAACATGTTTACCATAAGTACAATTCCAACTCTTAAATGCTTTCAGTTTCTAGTACACATTAAGACTATGTTTTAAAAAATTTTGTTTGTATAATCAGAGCAAATGGTAGGGTTTTACTCTTCCCTTTTTCCAGTTGAGTTTTCTCTATCACTAAGTTTTCATTTGCAAGAATGATACGAAAAATCTATGCGGTTTATCGCAGAAGCATTCTTGCAAATACAACATGGACTGTGGAAAATTTATGTCAACCATATTTTCAATAAACACAACCACCAGAAATGCCAAGGTTTAGAAGAAGGTATAGGTTAAAAAACAAATTTAATGTTTTTCCTTAAATAGTAACCTGTAATACCAATATTTCTTAGTTTTTAATCGAAAAGTTAGCTCTTTTCTATACTTGTATAAATATTTTTTACTTTTTAAAAATTTCCCTGCTTAGAATCATCAGTGTATTTCCTGAGGCCGTGAAGCAAGTCATAGAATAAAGAAAGAAAGACACCATATTAATGTCCTCTAATGACCAAATAGGTCAATGGGATTCTGAAAATACGGCTAGCTTCAAATATACAAATGGAATGTTCAAGACATCTCCATTAGCTATAAAAGAAAAGGAGAAATAGCTATGTTCCACGTCATTTCCAGGACAGGGATGGCAGAATGTGTTTCAGGGACAGTACTCTGGGAGGCCATTTTTTGGGAATGACAGTATTTAAAATTTAAAATTATATTTGTTATATGGAAATTCAAATATTTACAAGTTTAGTTCTACATAACATCAAGAATCAGATTCAATGTTAAATGTTCATTGATTAAACTATAGCCATGAGAAAAATAAAAATTTCATTGTGTTGGCGTTACAATTCGCACCTCTGGAGTGCGTATTGGCAACGGATAGCTATGCACAGTGCGTATGACTGCTCTTCAAATTAGGAGGGGAAGCTCCCTCTTTTGCTGATATGCGTGAAAAAGTAAATTATTCTAAATCCTATCTTTTTGACTCAGCTGGAAGAGGCACAAGGTTAAGAAAACAAATACATTGCAGCTAAGGTTTTTGTCTGGTTTTGCAGATTCTTAACTACAACTAGGCTAACGCTTAAACATCCTATTTCCTCAAGAGAAACAGAGCATGAGGACTTAGAAGCAGGGAATACTTGACAATAATCTTTAAGTCAGGATTTCCAAGGAGGCGGGACACCTATCTGAGGCATAGGCTGAAATGAAGGTTATTGGAAACGACATCAAACAGTAAATTAGTTCTCAGGATTCCTAAGGAGGTGGGACACCTATCTAAAGTGTATGCTGAAAGTAACTTATTGAAAATGACACTTCAACGACAATCTCTACTCCTAAATTCCCAAAGAGGAGGGACTCCTATCCGAGGTGTAGATATGAAACAAAGATTATTAATCACAACATCACACGATAAGCTTTATTTCTAAATTCCCAAGGAGGAGGGACTCCTATCCGAAGTTTAGATATGAAACAAGCTTATTAATCACAACAAGAATAAAACTGGGACAACAAACTGCATAACGAGACACGCACACAATGAACGATCAAACCAGTATTATATTTAACTAAGTGAATAGATACAAAATAACAATATTGCACGGCAAGGTGGCTCAACAATTTATTATCACAACAAAAGTTCTTAAACAGATACTGAATAGCGATATTGCACGGCAAGGTGGGCACAACAATTAGCTATTACGAGCAAAAGTTAATTACAAATGAGCAAGGGTGCTCTTATTTATAGAACTTCAAGGAGTAGGGTACCTTAAAATCTCCTTGAGTTTATACTTGGCTTTGCAAGCATGCAAGAATTTATTCTCTAAGTCTAAATGTATGCAACCTAACAGTTAACTGGTAAAACAACATCAGTTAACTGATTCTAAACTAGACTAAATGGATTTTGCAACGTGCAAGTCCTTATTGAAATGAAAAGTCAACTGATAACTAACATCAGTTAACTGGATCCTAACTAAAAGTTTGATTGCCTCCAACAAATAACCTTGAAGATGAGTTAATAATGCATGGAATCAGCAATCAGAACTCAAGAATGATGTTGAGTTGACTGCTACTTATAACTCTATCCTCGAAAATAACTGGGAGATCCATTTGTTTGTCTACTCCAGGTTGTCATGTGCCATTATCTCCTCCAAGAATTCATTAATTGTCTCATCTTCTAGCACTTTGATGCTATTCAATATGATAGATTGTCTGTGCAACGCCTTCTCTCCATCCTTGATCATTTTCTAGCACTCTTTGACCTCCTCAACTACCTTGTTGAAGCTTGTTGACATTACCGAGAAGTGATTCAACTTGGATGCCATAGGATCACCAACAAAACCAACAAGAACCAAATTCTGGAATTTAGCTTGCACAACATCAAGATCAAGGAAGGCACTATATCACGCTGATACTGGCAAGGGACTACTTGGTAACTTTGGTGGCTCCATAACTAGATTGATGGCCTATGTTTCTTCTGCAGCTTTACGCTTTTGACACTTTTCCTGATTCTTCTCAATGGAAGAGTGTTGCATGATGAAACCACGAAGTTTGACAGTGAACACTCTAACTGTGGGAAATGCTCATGAACTCCCTGCTCATACATAATTCCAATGGTATTCAACCCTCTAAACTGGCCTTGAAAGGCTATTAGCTATACAAGGTATGAAACCATGTGGACTTTGAGTGACTACGCGTATCAAATTGTCTAAAATCTAAATCAACCCTTTGGATGCACTTGATGCAAATTGGTGTTAGCTTTTCTTATGAAAACGTGAATCAAGACCGATTTGTCTTGAATTTAGTCTGAGTGAATTGCATACTAAAAAACTAGCCTGTTGACTGTAAACACGGTTATGTTCTGACAACTTTTCTGACAAAGCTAAAATAGCTCCTGGTGAGGCTAAAAATAGCTTGTTGAGGGGCAATTTTCACAAAAAATTCCGAGACATGGGTTTTGTAGAAAAAATGATTCAAAGCAAACCCACAACGTCATAAATTCTAAAAAATGTTCTTTTTGCTTCACATGCAAAGACTTTTCGAAAAAGCAAAAACCTTAGAAAAGCACAATACTTCAAAACGTGAAGTAATGGGGCAATTTTCTCAAAAAATTCAGAAACATGGGTTTTGCTAATGCTGAAATAAGTGAACCTAGATGATCAAATTCTGAAAAAGATGTCGTTTACTTTAGCATGTGAGAGAAAACCTAAGACAAGGATAGAAGAATTTGAGAGAGAAAATAGAAATTATATTCTACCTTTGTCAATCTTCAAGAAAAACACCTCCTTCAATCCTTAATCTGATGAATTCTTGGCAAGAACGGGCTGGAAAAATGAAGCATGAAATATTATTCTTCTATGCAACCTGAATGAAGAACCTCGAAGAATACTGAAAATGGCCTTCTTTTGATCCTTCAAAAGGCGTTGGAGAGAAAATAGCTGATTTTGGCTTCAACCTACAAGAAATAATGAAGTTGTGATGCCTATGCTTGAATGAAAAAGCATTTTGGAGGTGGCACTGCCAATTAGATAAGTGTGCCAACCCTAATTGAGTTAATCCTTGTGCATGCATCATGAACTGAAGCTCTCCATTAATTTTGGATGCCATATGCAAGAGGTTGCACGCAAAAAAGCACAACTGAGAGTTAAAACGGTCAAACTTTGACTTTTTGGGTGCCATTACTCATTTTTGAAATTTTTTGCTAACTTCTTACTTTTTAGCTTTTGAAAACGTCACTGCAGCTTCTGTTAGACCTTGAATTTTGAATTCCTAGTTGATCCTAGAGCTAAGCTGATACATTCATTGTGTAGCTGGAACAAGTCTGACGAGATGTTGTTGGGAGCTACGAGAGCTAAAAAATTCGTCTAATGCCTCAAAAACAAGGGTGCCTATTTTCAAAAGGTTACATATGACACCAAACTTAGCCATTTTTTGGATTTTTCTTCCCTGTGCTTCAATCTGCCATTGCCGGTGAATGATGACTATCGTCGACTGGATGTTGGATCCATCACGTAGCCGGAAGAATTCTACAAAGGATGATTGTATGTGCAACGTCTGAAAGTTAGATTAAGGTCCTCAAATGCAAGGGCGCCCCTGGCCTGCAGAGGCGCAATTGAGCTTTTGAGAATGATTTTGCAATTTATAACTTTCAACCGAACGCTCCACTTTGACCCTTGTTGTTGGGAGCTGGATTGCTCTAATGAGTGCGCTGATGATCTCATCGTGTAGATGGAACAACTTGGAAGAGATGTTCTTGGAAGTGACGAAGTGAGAAAACTACTTCTAAGACCTCCAGTAGAAGGGCGGCTTTCTCAAGGAAGGTGCATTTTTCCATACTTAGCCATTTTTCTACTTGCCTTTATCCTTCAAAAATTTCCACTAATTCTTTGTCTATGGATGTTTGAGGGATCTTGAGGGCTGACGATTGGATTCACTGAGTAGCTAGGAGGATTTTACACAAATCTCGTGAAGACAATAGCTGCCGAAAACCTCATCTAGCTAGCCAAAAGGCTAGGCGCCCCTAGCCTGTAGAGGTACACTTTGATATTTTCACCTTTATTTTCCCTTTGTTTTACACGCTCATTGGAACAACTACCACAATCACTCAATATATTTTACGGACAAGTGAACGGATTCATCGCAGAGCTGGGCTAAATTTGAAGAGATCCCCTGAAAACGATTTCTGCAAATTCTAACATCAGACAAGCCTAATTCAAGGGCGCCCTTGGGCTATAGGGGTGCAGAAACTATATTTTGACTGCCATCTCTGATGCGTAAATTTCTTGTTTCTTCTGCTTCCGCCGTGATTTGCCAGAGTTTCACGAATTTGATGGATTCACTTGATGACTCATTGGAAAGTTGACAAAATTTTGGAGACGATGAATGTCTTGCAACCATTAGTAATTGAATTTGGGCCTTCAAATTGAAGGGTGCCCCTGGCCTGTAGGGGTGCAAATTTTCTCTAGAACTAATGATTTTCACCATTTCACGCTTCACGAACACCATCATGCTGGCTGAGTTTGAATGTGTCAAAGCATCACTGCTGCTAATGCGTGTACGTGATTGTATTTCACCATTTTTTACGTGTACGGACACTGCAAAGTTGACTTGCACGTTGATTGCACAAGCATCTCCCATGTAGCAAGGTGAAGTATCTCCAAACTTAGAATATTTTTTAGATTTTTCACCATTTGAAAATCCACTTTGTTGCGAAGCATCTTTTCAACATTTTTCACCACAGAATCTTCTATAATGAGTTTTAGGCTTAGATTTTGACACCTGGTACTGGCCAATTGCCATTGACGACCTCAGAGGTCCTAACTTTTCTCCTAAAAATGTGAAAACAACCCACCAGTCTTAAACTGACTTTTTCTTGATTCTGACTTCACCAATGTGATTGTGATGTGAAATAAGTCAATCAAAATAAATTTCAGCCAATTCTGACAAGATTCTATTTTTAGGGTTTTTCCCAAAAATAGGGGCCCAAAAACCCCCAAGACAGCCAAGGGATGTCGCAGGTGTCCTCAACCATCCCAGGTACGGCTAGATGTACTCAAGATGCCTCATCAGGAGGCATTTCAGGCACACATTCCCAAAATTTGTGTCCTAGTGACACTACAGAGGACAAGGACACAGGTTTTGGAGGAGGAGAGATGCATCCCCACATGACCTGGAAAATAAACAATTGTTCACTTATAATATGGGAGAACAGGGAAAGATAGATGGGTAAAAAATCACAGCTTATTGTTGACTATTCACCAATAGAATTAAAAGCATCATTCACACTACCCATTTGAAGAATGTCCTATGACAAAGTCAAAGACCCCCATTAGTAGGATGGCCCAGGTTAATGAGACCTAGTGATGCTGTCCTTGGGCATTGGATATTCCTTTACCTGACTCAAAAAGTTGTTGAAGCAAAGTTGGAGCAGATGTAGCTTGTAAGATGTGTCTATTGGGAGTACCTCAATTTTTATACTCCCAATTTGTACGAGTTCTGCCAGTTACCTCTCTACATTGATGATTGGCTTGACAAATGTTGGTTGGTCTTGTAGCCCATACAATGCATCTCTGTACTGTCCTAGTTGTACCTACTGTCTACAGAAGATTTTGGTTGGCATTTTGTACCACTTGAATTAAGTTGAGATAGAAGTAGGAAATAGTCTAGAGGATTGACCTAGATGGTCCTCGAAGAACCTGATGTTTAAGAGGTATGATCTCTTGAAGGAGTGCCATACATCTCTGATTAGGATGATCAATAAACGCATAGTAACCTCCAGCATCACTGAAGAGGCCATAGTACCTCCCTCAAATGTTATAGTCGATAAAAACTCTTTTCACTACAGCTTCCTTTGAAATGACTTTCTATTTTCCTTGGAAAAATAAGTATTTATTTACTATTTCTAAAAATTTAGGTACAACTTTTGCAGTCCAAGAAATAGAAACAGAAATTCAGATCTGAGCTAGTAATTTAAAATCAAATAATGTCCATAGATATGTCCTGACCACTACAGGGAATATTGCAGAGAACTTTCTAAACTTAGAATGGGCTCTTAACAAAACCAAGAATGAACTAATAACACCATGACTATATAACAAAGAGGAAAACAACATACCCAGATTTATCGGATCATATAAATTACGTTGTTAGCAGTTGACATAACTGTAACTACAATTTTTTTTTCTTTTGTTAAGAAATCTTTGCTTTCAGATCCTGGGACTTGCACCTGGCCTTATTTCATTTTACCTTATTAGGGACCTACATGTTGGGACCTCTTAGCAAACTGCTGGAATGGAACCTCTATGGGCTATGCAACAACCAAAAAACCTCACTAGTGGGCTAGAGGCAATTGATCACCAATCAATTTTGAAACACTACAAATTTAATAAAATTGGCAAAATAATAACCATTACTTCATCTCCTCAGAATCCACTCCCTAGGGTGCTTTTTGCAATTCACAACACTGATGCGGCAATAAAGATCTCGAAACCAATCTTTTGCCGGACACAATTTGTTTATTCAAGCTTCATTATTGCAAGCTTATTAATTTCCTAAGATATTGCCATACAATCATATCAGTTACTTGGCTTCATGTTCCATCATGTGTGCAGTGCATGCTTGTGCCTTGCCTTATGCTAAGAATACATGTAACAGCATATTTATCTCTGTATTTAATTGATAAATTTTGGTTCTTCTGGTGATTTTGGTAGCTTAATATAATTTGACAATTTTTCCCATTGTGCTTTTTAATAAGGATGACTTTAAGGATGTGGAGTAGCTGTCAAGTAGTTAATTCTTATGCCTGAATTGATTGCACGCATCTCATCAAGTAAAACAAGATTCTTGTGCATGCCATTGTAGATTCTGGGAAATGAAAGAAAAAAAAAATAGAATTCTTGAATAGCAAGACAAACTAAGGTCTATAAGCTCATTCACTAAATTGATTTTCTAATTGATGCACCACCACATCAGAAGGAAGGGAATAGGCACTAAACATTCGTCCAAAGCAACATTACATGTTTATCATAAATTGAGTGAACAATGTTTCATTACTTAAAGTATAGAAATTTGGAGCTCTATTAAACCAAGTTTGTTATGCTTTCGAGAATGTCATCTTGAGTTAAAAACTTAAAAGTGAATTTTATTATATAAAGAAATGTATTCAGCATACCAGACACATATTGGGAGCTTGGAAATTAAAACTGAAATGGAGTATGTCCAAAGGCTAACAATTATTAAGTCAGATACATTAATATGTAGAAGTGGGCAGTTGGCTATCCCAAAGATTGATCTCATTATCATATTAATCATACCTGAGAAACGCCTAGCCAGTATCTGTTTTGATGGTTGCAGCTTGCAAGCATTCTAATTTCATTTGAGTAGACCTTGTAGAAAGCCACAAGTTTTCTAGAAAATGTCAACAAAAGTGCCTTTCACATACAGATGCATGCTATGATTGAAGATCACTGGGAACTTTTGATGACTGATATCAAGATTAAAGAAAAATTTGTGTGAATATTTATTGAGTATGCTAGTTAATGTTAGGCATAAAATAAGAACTTCAAGGAGGCCTGCTACAACATTTTTATTTTACTATAAACCTGAGTTATTAATTTCTCAACATTTGCAAAGGATTTGTAATATTCCCAATTGGACACATGCAATATTTTATTATATTTTTGATTTTTCTGATTTTATGAGACAAAATCAATCCAAACTGCAAATATAGACTGATTACAATTCAAACCCTTATTTTGTTGATGTCATCAAACCATAAACCCTAGGAGGATAAAATGATCAGTTCCAGTGATATAAAACCCTTAAGAATTTATTATAGTTTACTGCAATGCTGATCAGAAAGTACAAAGATGATAAACACAAACGAAATATTTTTTTATTGAATTTTTTTTATCACTCACAGCTGCTGTACACCCTGGAACAGAGTCACAGACTGCTGCAAAAAGTCAAAATTGCTAGAAACCCCTGTTTTCTTCTAGAAACTGCCACAAATAATATTTTATGAATTTTCTTTGAAGCCCTAGATGGTATGGCAGCTAGCTGGTGAAGTCTGATCTTCCCTTGAAACCCTTGCAAAATTGTCAAAATATGCTGATAAAAATCAGATTTGTCTTGGAAACATTGGTAACATATCAAAATATGATTTTATCCCCATTTTGCTAATGAATGATGACCGAAATGATGCAAACAGCAGCTGGTATGACTGATCTAATATTCAAAATGACTGAATTTCTCCCTCCTAACGTGGCGCTCAGCTAGGATTGACTGAAACAACTCAGATCCAGTTCTATATGATGCTCAAAAATTCACCAAAAAATTGAAGATCAATATATAAATCCTCAAATATGCCTGGGCAATGAAATGATGATATTTGCTTGCAAAAAATACTGTAGCAGCACTTAGCAAACTGAAAATACCTCCAGATCCTCCACAAATCGGCACAATTGTGATTCTTTGATGGAATCACCCAAGATTAAAAGCAAGGGTTTTCATCTTTGATTCCAAATGTGGAATTCAGGAGGGTTTTTGTCCTTGCATACCCCAAATGAACCAAGGGTTTTCATCCTTGGATGGCCTAGATTGAACAAACTACTAAAATCTGAAAATTGGATCCAAAAGGATAACTCAAATGATTATGAAATGAGGAAGAACACTCCTTTTGTAGTTGCCTTTTTTGAGACCTCCATTTATTTTATTTTTCTTCCAAGTATTGAAAATACTTTTTATATTTAAGTTGCCCCAAAAATAAAAGTGACTGGAACCAACGTAAAAATATTATTAATTATTTTAATCTGAAAAAACGAAGATGGCAGGATTATCAAGTAAATGGTCACCTAAGAACTTCTGTTACGGGTTCTTCATTTTAGCCCCTGAACCCGGCCAAAATAGTGGGTTAAGTTGCAGGTTCGGTTCTTCTTTGGGTTAGCACGGGTTCTCCATTTTCCACCCGGGTTCTATGTGGGTCCTCAAATAATTATGAAATGAGGAAGAACACTCCTTTGTAGTTGCCTTTTTGAGACCTCCATTTATTTTATTTTTTCTTCCAAGTATTGAAAATACTTTTATATTTAAGTTGCCCCAAAATAAATTACTGGAACCAACTTAAAAAATATTATTAATTATTTTAATCTGAAAAAGCGAGATGTGAGATTATCAAGAAATGATCACCTAAGAACTCTATTACGGGTTCTTCATTTTAGCCCCCCGAACCCCCGAACTGCCAAAATACGTGTGGCTGGTTCTAGTTCGGTTCTTTTGTAAGGTTCCTGGGTTCTCCATTTCCACTTTCAGGGGTTCTCGTGGGTCCCACAAAGAACCAGTGAAAAAGAACCCAATAACGAGGAGAACAGAAGAACCAGTGGACCCACGCCGTCCAGCCTTAAAAAAGGCAAAATTTCAACTTAAAAACAAAAAACAAAACCCTAAAAAGTGCCCAGATTGCCTTATATTGACTTGGCCAACCAAATGAGGCTCATTTTGCAAACTCAAAAGAGCAAAAACACCATTTTTTTGCCTCCAAGCTAAAAAATTATGAATATGATTACAGATTATATGGCATTATGGCATATTTACATTTACATTTTTGCAAATTATGAATATGATTATAGATTATATGAGGTATTACCGTATGGCGTATTTCATTGTTTCAATATTCTATGGCATTATGGCATTATGATCATATGATTATAATTTTGAGCATGCTTATGAGTCTATGGCATTATCATTATGTTTATATATATATATATATATATATATATATAGTACGACCGTACCTGTACTTGTACCCTAGGGAAAAAAAATTGCCGAACCGTCGAACCCGAACCCAAACCCATCGAATCTGTGCCGAACCAGCAACTTAGCCTAAGAATATTGGGTTCTAATAGGCAAAAAGTCTGAGTGGGGTTAGTAGCCTATGAGTTGACATGGTAATGGAAAAAGCCTTGAGGGTCAGAAAGAAAACATCTTAGAGAGTATATGGAAACATACGCTTCAGAAATCTAGAAAATAGCATAGACATAATTACAACACAATTAAGAGTTCATAAGTGTCACAAACAACCATTGAAATGTGAAAAACTAGATTTTGCAAGACCTGGATCGAATATAGCATGGAACTGCCTAATTTGACATAAATTAACATCAAACTATTACAAGAGTTCTACTATTGGTGTGAAGGCAATGATGCTTCTTAATTGGGATCTCAGGAATGATAATCCTAACTATCTAACTAACTATATATATATGCCCCATTGGATAGAGCATATACTCATCATACATCTAAAAAGAATTGCATTGTTTCAAGTAGAGATAGAGAGACCTATCTTCTGAAGAAACTGAATAACATGTTGGCGATTAAGATCAAGATCAAACCCATGTTCATGTGTAAGGTCCTCAAATTGGCAATGCAATAACTACATAAGGAAAAATCTTATCTCCATAGAAATCGAATATCCTAAAAGTAATGCATTATATAATCGAGCCTATAGATGTATCATTTAGTGACATGGATAACTAATTATTCGATACAGATTAGCTGGATAGAACTTTTTTTTGATGTAATACTGACATAGGTAGGGAGTGACCCCAATTTGAGATGAGTTTGCTAAGCCTATTAGGGGTAAACCCATAGTCATCTAAAGATGTGGGATAGGGTATGTTGTATTGGGACGAGGATGACTTTTCAAAACATAGTGCTCAAGCATATGAATAAGGATATGGCTATATTGCATTAAAATAGTAAGTAGTAGATATCAGTATGGGTACTGTGATAGGGTCCTTGCCCATGAACTTGAGTTTTGCAATGACTATGTGGTGTGGTCATGGATAGAGGATCCAATTAAAAATTATCCAACCATGCAGCCTAATAGAAATCTCCCTCAAAATTACACAACAAAATTCAAACACTCCTACAATATTCATATCACAAGAGAAATATGTAGAACAATGCTTTATTAATCCATAGTCTAAAATTACATCAGCAATTTTTGCCACTAGAGCTTACAATCAGAATTAGACCTCATTTTTGGATTACAATCAAACCTAGATACAAACAAGTGGGTGGCTTCTCAAAATACGATATCATGAGTTGATCTTCTATAGGATGCTCTCTATGATCTTCTAGATTCTTGTTCTTCTTGGTGCCTTAATCAACTATTCATCTTCTATGTAAAATGCCGCCATTTATATAGAGAAGGATGATGTACTATCTTTGTACTTACCAAAAATGTTGTATGTTGCCCTATGCACATGAGATGGGGATCACAGGTCCAATATTAAATGAATTCTCTTGTAATTTTACCTTGGAACTGGACACCTTGCTGTGAAATGTGTAACTGACCCCTTTAATGAGTGTGGTGAGATGCAAACTTTGAAGTTCCTTGTGGCCTTAACCACAAACCTCGCTGGGACCAATAATCTCATGGATAACATTATTAGTCAGTGCAAGATTCAAATGTGTGGTACACAACTTAGATAGGCCTTCCTTAGTAGGCATTACAAGTCACACTGTGTTAAACCACAATAAAGACTTGAACAAAGATGTGGACTTGTTAAGGACACCCTTATGGTGCTCTGATATCAATTTGAAGGCATTGTGATGAATTTGCAGTACCATGCAGTAAATTACTGTCTGCTGGACTGTGTACTCTGAATGAAGACTGCAGCAAGAAAATGTTTATGCAGGAAGAATAGAATGTTTATGTTTAGGTCAGAGTTTTAATGGACCCCTTACATAGGAAAGAATTAAGGAGAACCATTCATCTTGTTGCAATCTCCTTTTTCTGGAAAAGGAAGTGGAGATCAGTCTTTCAAGAATATAACTGTCCTTTGTAGTTAGGAAAATTTGATACATGTAGGAAAGATTTAACTGAACATGTCATATTTAGATTGTGTGAAAAGAAAAAACACTTTTTCTGCATTTGCAAAATCTGTGATGTTTGCTTTTTCTCACGCTTTTTGGCATATGATATCTCAAAGGCTGCACTTTTATTTATCACTGTATTTTACTTGGTCACCAACAAACTCAGGTTAAGGGGACAGAAATCCCATCTATGTAAGCACACCCACATTTCCCAGTGAATATTTAAATTTAATATAGCTATAGACATTTTATTATACTCCTGTGCCCTGTTTCGAAATGGCACCCCCATTCCCAGCCCTGAGCCATATTCTTCATGTCTAGGTGAATATGATATTTTATGAACATAAGATGCATGGAATCCAAAAAAGGAAGGCAGGTGTTGCATGGTTTTCTTCATGTCTTTGTTGTTTGCATCATTTCTGTTGTTAAATTTCATATTTAATTTTAGGATGTCCATCTACTTTTGA
Organism: Sequoia sempervirens; assembly: GCA_007258455.2. NCBI lineage: Eukaryota > Viridiplantae > Streptophyta > Pinopsida > Cupressales > Cupressaceae > Sequoia > Sequoia sempervirens. The sequence continues at coordinate 20,934 of VDFB02152442.1, forward strand.
AACTTCATGTGTATTTTGGCAAATCCTTTTTATAAAGCAGGATCACTGCATATTATTAAATAAGTTGTAATTCTGTGATACAGCTAGCTCAGAAGGGAATCCTACAACTAATTGGGGTTGAGATTGGGAAAGGCCTTGATCTTCCTTTATGATCATTTGAGCATGATGGTCTAGCAAATGATTTTTACTCCTTTTATAGCATTTATATTGAGTTCTAATGTACTGCTTACATTATTTCTTATTTTCCAGAATGTTCCATCCACATCTGTTTTCTAAAAGATAAAATAGCCTCCATATCAAAAATTATATGGCAATGTAGCTACTTGAATGATTCTCCTTCCAGTCTTTCACTCAATTTATGAATAACAACTTCGGTATTCAATATTTTCCATACAGTCCAACTTTCATAGTGTAAATAGAAAATCCCGTAATGGTCTAGCAAAATGATTTTACTCCTTTTATAGTATTTATATTGAGTTCTTATGTACTGCTTACATTATTTCTTATTGGCCAGAATGTCCAATCCACATCTGTTTACTAAAAGATAAAATGGACTCAATATCAAAATTATATGGCAATGTAGCTGCTTGAATGATTTATCCTTCCAGTCTTCCACTCAATTTATGGATTACAACTTCTGTATTCAATATTTTCCATACAATCCAACTTGCAGACCGCAAAGAGAAATTACTAAATACTACATCAAAGTTGAGGAAAATAAAGAAAAATGAAATTGAATCAAGATATTAAAGAGTACTCAATGTTGAATACCCGCAATCAGCTGATCTCTCTAGCTTTTGAGAATGAAAAGCCAGCTATGATATTTACTGTAATGACAACTTTTAACTTGATTGACAGGTCTAGTATATGAGCAAAACATGTATGCTTCTCCATTACTAACAAACAAAAGGTTGTCTGGGTTGGGCTGACTGGTATATAAACTGTCTAGGCAAAAGGCCCAGTTCCATCCTGGGGAGGCTTAGAGCCACTCAATTTACTAAGGACAATAAGCATGCCTTCTCACAACAAATATCATTGGTCATAGGTGTGAATCCCACTAGCGACTCTCCAATAAATCTAGGATCACCTAAACAGGTCGGTAACAATTTATTTTCTTAAATTAACAAAGAAAGATAAGATGAGTATTCATATGCAATACAAAATTGTATGACTGAATTAATTTTTATAATTATGAGTGATTCTTGGAATTTACATGTATGTAAATATAGTAGGCCAATGGTTTCACAATGTTTAAGCTTAAGTCAACAAATAAAGCTGAATGTCAGTTTTGTGGCATGAGACTTTCCAAGTACAGACTAGATTCTTTCTGTTATTTCAAGGCCATCTATGAAGGATAATGCTGCTGTTGGCAATATACATGCAGATGACATACCATTTTCTTTCCAAAGCTTTTCTAAATAGCGTGCATGGCAATTTGCATCAAAAGTTAATATGGGCTACCTCATTGGTAAGCAAGGGAACGGGATGTCACTGGTTCACGTTCTTGTAGTATATTAACCCAAAGCTATTCTGAATCAAATATCAAATAAACTCGTATCAATTTCGCATTAGATTCAAATTACACAATGTAGATCTCTGCATCCATATTTTTTAGGCTTGTGCATTGTTTTTTTAAATCTCACTTGTTCTGAAGGAGTGATTTTAATTCAACCACTGCTACTAATGAATGTCACAATTAATAGTTTTGAAGTCAAAAGGAAATGTTCCGGCCCAACATATTCAGTTATAATTATAAGTGAAAATATACACCACTTAATAAAATATTTAGTCTAATAAAATAATACACTTAGTTACACATAATTAAACTAAATAAATGGGTTTGGACTAGAAACAATGAATGTTGAATTAAATATGAAAATAAAATAAATTTAATTAGATTTTGAAAGTAAAAAAATGATGTAGAATAGGGCTTGTTCAAATGATTGTTGTAGATTTTGCAAATTGGTTGTGTTTTGCTCTAGTTTAAAACTATGCTCATGGAACAAATCTTTGCAAGTGTAGCAATGAACTAGCATGCAGACCAGAACCTGTACCAATGGAATGAAGTAACAAAAACTGATAATTGGAATTTACTCACATCTTTTAGTATATGAATTTTGATAAGGATTGGTGATGTTTACAAACACTTTTGAGGAATCTACTGAATCACAAGGAACATGTTCTTCTTAATCAAGCTCATCATGCAATTCAACAACTTTGGAACAAGGATGGAAGACATCAAGCAAGCATGCAATAGGCTTAAGATGATGTTGCAAGCAAGCAATGAAGAATTAATTATTCTTTGCACTCTTTAACATAGGGTATTCTTTCACATTCCTAAATGATTTCAAAATGAATGAATGAATGCCATCAAATACAACAACATAGCATAAAAATTAACATAAATGTGTGCTAGTTGAATCACAAAAACTAGTAAAAAGTCCAATAGGGTGTAAATTTAAATTTTGGATTTTAAAAGTTGGGGTTACAATTTGCAATTGCAAAACTGACTTGGATCAAGTTACCCCTACTATTATGAGTCAAGGTGATGAACAAGAGATCTAATCCAAGTTGATGAATGGTGGATGTAGAGACCAATATCAATATATGGGGATGAGTGATTACTAATTATGGGATCTTGAT
>VDFB02152443.1:0-45179 GCA_007258455.2 Sequoia sempervirens
CCGATGGTTAAGTCAAATAGGGGACATTACAGTCCGCCCACCTTGAAATTGCTTGTCCTCAAGCAATCTCAATCCTGAATGCCACAAATCCTGCTCATGCTCCCAAGTGGCATCCTCCTCCGATAGGTTTCTCCACTTAACTAGGTACTCCTTAACCACCTTGTTCCTGAGTGTCCTCTCTCTGGTATCAAGTATAGCTTCAGGGACCAATAGCAACTTGCCCTCTTCATCTAGAGGGGACAACTCTGTAGAAGGCACAACATTTTGACCAAGGGCTTTCTTAAGCTTGGAAATGTGGAATACATTATGTACCCGGCTGTCTTCAGGAAGCTCTAGCTCATAAGCTACCTCGCCAACACGTCGAACCACTTTGAAAGGGCCATAAGATCTGAGCTTCAATTTCTCTGCTCCACTTTTCTTAAGCGAGGATTGTCTGTAAGTTGGAGTCTCAAGCATACCATGTCTCCCACCTCAAAACTACGCTCTACCCTGTGCTGATCAACATATAGTTTTTGTTGATTTTGTGCCTGTCCGATATTTTCTTTAAGTGCCCTCAGAATGTCCTGGCTATCCTGTAGTAATTCCTTGGCTTTGGGCACTCTGCTGTCACCTAACACCAAGTCCATAAGACTAGGGGCCTCATACCCATAGAGCGCCATGAAGGGAGTCATCTTGATGGACATGTGGTATGTGGTGTTATAACAATACTCTCCAATGTGCAACCATCTAATCCATGCCCTCTGTTGTGTTGTAACATAATTTCGCAAGTAGCCTTCCACCCACTTGTTCACAATTTTTGTCTGCCCATCCGTTTGCGGATGGTAACTGGTGCTGGGGGTGAGCTCAGTGCCACACAACCTGAAGAGTTCCTACCAAAAAGCACTCATGAATTTGCTATCCCTGTCACTCACTATGAACTTGGGCAGTCCATGCAATCTAAAAATCTCCCTGAAGAAAAGATTTGCTACTTGTGTTGCTGTGTATGTGGCCTGAATGGCAAGGAAGTGAGCAAATTTTGTCAAATGATCCACTACCACGAATTACAATCCTTCCCCTGTACCTTGGACAACCCGGTGATAAAATCCATTGAAATGCTATCCCATTTCCTATCTGGGATGGGCAAGGGCTGCAATAAACCGGCTGGGTAGGTATGCTCGCCTTTGTTTTGCTGACACACTGAACATTCCCTAACATACCTCTGCACATCATCCTTGAGCCCTCTCCAAGTAAACCTTTCACACACTTGCCTATATGTCTTAAAGAAACTAGGATGTCTGGCCATCGGTGCATCATGAAATGCTCTCATTATAATTCCCCTGTAATGTGACGAAGGCACTAAATAGATCCTGTCCTAGTACTGGATGAGGCCATCAACCACCTCATATATGTCATCCTATACAGTACCCTCTATCAAACCAATCACCCAAGAGTCTTTGGCATACTCTGCTATGATCTTCTCCCTCCAATCAGCTGTAATCTTTGCCAAAGAACATATGTGGGGCCTCCTAGATAAAGCATCAGCCACCACATTCTTCTTCCCCTTAACAAACTCTATATCTAAATCATAGGCTTGCAACTTGGTAATCCACTTATGCTGCCTGTCATTGAGATCCCGTTGGCTCATGAAGTACTTGATGCTATTGTAATCAGTCTTGATCTCAAACCTGCCACCTACCAAATAAGATCTGAACTTGGCCAGAGCATGCGTTATGGCCAACATCTCCCCGTCATAAATAGAATAACTTCTTTCCACTCCCCTAAGCTTCTTTCTCTCATAAGCAATAGGATTTATCATGCATCAGAACTACTCCTATCTCATCCCCTAAAGCATCACTGTGCAACTCAAATGGCTTGGTGAAATCTGGGAGTGCTAACACAGGGCACGAAGACATCACTTGCTTTAAGTGATCAAAACACTGTTGTGCTGCCTTTGTCCATACAAAAGCACCCTTCTTGGTGAGATTTGTCAATGGTGTTGCAGTCTGCGAAAAACCCTTCACAAATCTCCTGTAGAATCCTCATAATCCAAAAAACCCTTTGAGATGTGTGAGGTTTATTGGAGTGGACCAATCAATAATTGCCTTAATCTTCTCTGGATCCACCCTAACTCCATCAGCATTGATAATATGGCCAAGGTAGAGTAACTCTGTCATGCCAAACTCACACTTTGATTCCTTGGCATATAGTGACTCCCTCTCCAAAATAGACAACACCTCCTCCAAATGTTGTAGGTGCTCCTCCCAAGTCTTACTGAATACTAGGATATCATCAAAGAATATCAATACAAATTTCTGGAGCTTACCTCTGAACACCTAATTCGTACAACTTTGGAAGGTAGCTGGAGCGTTGGTTAGCCCAAATGGCATAACCAAAAACTCAAAGTGGCCGTAGTGACACTGGAAGGCGGTTTTTTCTATGTCCTCTGTCCTCATCCTAATCTGATGGTATCCTGAACATAAGTCTATCTTAGAGAAATACCATGCACCATGCAACTCATCAATCAACTCATCAATCCTAGGGATGGGGTAACTGTTCTTAATTGTCTTCTTGTTGAGAGCTTTGTAATCAATGCACATACACATTGTCCCATCCTTCTTCTTTACCAAAACAACCATTGAAGCAAAGGGGCTTTTTCTTGGCCTAATATGCCCCATCTCCAATAGCTCCTTTATCGCCTTTTCCATCTCATCCTTATGCTTTTTAGGATGGAAGTAAGGGGTGGTGATGACTGGTTTAGCCCCCTCCTCTAGCTCAGTGACATGCTCTATACCCCTCTCGGGAGGAACCCCATGTGGAATGCTACCAAACACCTTAGCATGCCTAGAAATGATCTCCTGTATATCTGGAGGATGGCTTTTAACCTACTAGTCTGGAAGTGTAGGTATAATCAAACATTTTGCTGCCCACTATACATCATCATGTCTAAATAACCGTTCTATCCTCTTCAATGATACCACCTTGAGTCCCCTATCTGATAAACCTCGAAGCACCTCCTTCCTGCCCCCCTGATATTGAAACCTCATCTCCAACTTAGCCAAGCTGAAGGTAAACTCTACCAGAGAAGCCATCCATGTCATTCCCAAGATGACATCATAATCACCCATGTCAACTACATAGAAATCATTCTCCAACTCATAATCCCCTCCAAGTCTGATGCGAAGATTTGAAATCTTCTGGGTGCATAATAACTTGTGGCCACTAGCCACCATGACTCTGAACCACACGCTTCCCTTGGATCATCCCTCTTACCTTAAAGGTGATGGCCTTCTGGACCCCTGTCAACCGTGCGAGAGACTTCTCATCATCCAAACTCTCCTCAGCAGTGCTATCTCCCTGACTAGACTCTGAATTTGAATGCTGCTCCTCGTCCTCGGAAGGTGATTCTTCTGCTGAAAAATACTCCATTTGTTTAGCCTTCGCCTTAAGCGGACACTTATGGGAAAGATCCCATGGCTCCCTACAATTAAACATAGTTTTTTCTTCCTGAGCTCATTGAGGGTGTCATTGTCCAACTTTTTAGTTTCCCCCTTAGGCTGCTGAGTGTTCTTTTGAAATGTTTTCTTTTCCTTATCCTTCTTAAGAAGAGAGTCCTTAGAGAGAAATTTACTCCTGTAGGAAGAAGGTGCTAGGTCTCTCACCTTTTTGATAGCCTCCTGGAATGAAGAAGGGTTGTGTCCCTTTACCCAACTTCACAAGGGATCGGAAAGCCCATCCATGAAAAGAACGACGAGTCTCCTCTTAGATATGTCTGTCACCAATACTGCCAGCTTCTGGAACTCGGTGATATAGGCCTCGACAGAACCCCATTGTCTAAGCCATGCTAGCTCCTTGAAATGCAATTCCAGGTCCTTAGTGTCAAACCGCTCTATCAACCTCTCGGTGAACTCTGCATATGTATCAATCTGGTTATGTCCAAGTGTCACCATCCCGTGGTGCCACCACTCATGGGCACCACCATCTAGATGTAGAGCTGCGTACTTGATAGCATCATCCTCAGACATTGGATTGAGCTGGAAATATGTATCGAGCTTTTGCACCCAAGCCCTGGTTGTAGTCTTTCTTGTACCATCGAAATATGGAATGGAGAGCTTACCTACTTTCTTCTTAAGCTCATAATGCTGCTGCCTATTGCCTCTCTGAGGTAAATGTTTCAGCCTAACATCCATGTACTCCCTAAAAGACATCTCATCCTAAAAATCCGGTCTAGAATTTCTCCAATCCTCTAGTATCTGGTCCTATATCTCCTGCTGTGTGGGTGCATTATTATCCTACTCATTTTGCCTCGGTGGGAATTGAGGCATAAGGTGTCTAGTGCTAGCTGATCCTGCTCTGTTATACTATTTGGATGCCCCCATGTTCACTGAACCATCTCCATTGCCCCCATTTTTGTCATTTCCCTGTCAAATGCCATGTCATCATATTAGCCATCTGCTGTAGGGCTGCCTGTAACTCACGCTATCCTCTAGCTAGATCACTCAACATTTCCCTAGTGCTCGGTTCCCCTCATTCTTCCTCTCTATCACCCATGTTAACTGCAGAGAAAGGATCACCCTGTTCCTCTATTTCAGGTGCGTTGTCAAGATTTTGGTTTGACCTGTTTCTTCTTAGATAATATTGACGGTGCATTCCTCTTTGAAGCCCAACAGGATGGCAGAATTTTTAGCTTTGATACCACTGTAATGTACACCCCAAAATCTGACCCAAATTTTTACTTTCAGCTGTGTAGGAATTTTGACAAACAGTTTGTGTGCATACTTTATTTTTTCTATTTTGGATATCAATCTCCTTATGACTCCAGAAGTATATTTTGGTTTCTTTCAATAGCTTTTTCAGTGTGGAAACATATGATACAAATAATATAAGAGCATAATAATTATAAAACTAAGTAGTTCATTTCACATGAAAGAGGTATTACATCCTCCTTGATAAATACATTTCACAGTTCACATACAGCAGATTAAATAACGGAGATACTAGGGAGTATTACACATGTAGTTTCCTGAAAGAAACATGCACAGCCACGAGAATATAAAGCCCAACCTCTAAGTGTAGTCACTGCCCTAGCTGCTGCTCCCAAACTATCTCCAAATGCCAATCGAATTTCCCAGCAACACCACACCCAGCCACTCCTCACTCCAATGCAGCACTTGAGATCACAATAATTACCAGCTGTCAATGTAGTGAGATGGATAGCTGTTTGAGTTGCCCAGCCAGCAAGGTGAAGCACTGAAGTAACTCTCAAGGTGAATCAAATTACACAGCAAACTATAAATCTGAAATATTATCTCAGTTCTAAAAACCTCTCCAGATCTAATCTTTCACAGACGTAGAGAGTGCTGCAAGAGAGGAGAGACGTCCTCTAATGCCTACCCAAAACCTCTGCAACCAACACAAATTTCACAAATTCATTTCATGGCTTGAACTCGCCCCAAGCAGCCATATTTATCCTTCTTTCTTGGGGTCGACCTCCTTGTGTTGCCAATGTGGGACAAAAGAAAGGCAATAACATATTAATATTTTAATCCCTTCATTAAAGAAGGCCCATGTACTCTCATGAAAGTGTGCTTGCCTAGAGGTACAACTTTTAAAAACAACTTTATAATAAAGTGACTTTATTAATACATCTTTTATTTAATTGTCACTTTATAGTAAAGTATATTAACTTCAGGCATTAAAATAATATACCGACTAAACTCGGAATACCATGTATAATAGCTTGCCGGAAAGCTCTCGACAAATCACACCAAGTCCAACACTGATAAGTCCCATACCACCTAGTCCCCACTGACTTACTAAATATAGTAAGTTTGGCCAAAGGCCCAAAATATCGTCATAAAAGATATCTCGGAAACCACAGAGAAGGTGATTAGACCCAAGGATGCCTGAAACCATGAAATCCAACTCCCAAGTCCACCCTGACTAACTTACTAAAAATAGTAAGTCCTAGAAATACTATCAACTGAGCTCCCTGAACACTTCATTAGCCTACGGAAGCTCCTGTCAGAGGCTAATCTACTAATCCCGATGGTCAAGTCAAATAGGGGACCTTACACATATCAACTAGTAGGTTGGTTATATGTGGCATATGAGACAAATGACTTTTAAGCACTAATTGGTCTTAGGTTAAAACCACTTAGAGAGACAAATAGGTGTTAATAGTGTTCAAAGATATTGAAGTAATTTTGATTATGTGAATAATGGTTGGCAATTAAAATACTAAACCCATTCCTTTGAAATTAGCACCAACTTTAGAATTTCTATTGTTGTGAATTGTATTTGTGTATTCTTTGTTCTTTTCAGCTCTCACTTTCCTACTTTCAAATTCTGTGGGATAACTGATTGCTTAGTGTTGATCATTGTAGTGATTTTTTTGCAAACCATTCTTTTGATTACAGTTTGGTATTTGCTAAGGCTGAGCATAGACTTAATCTTCCTCTCTATTTATTTCAAATTGCTTCATTTGCTAGAGTGTTTGCTATTTGATTTACCTTCTTGGGTCTATATTGTATTGTGATTGCTTCCTAGGATTATTCAACTCACATTACTAGTTTTTTCGATGCTACTAGCAATTTTTTGGCTTTGAATTTTAGGAAGCATTAACCACCCTTTGAATACTCGGAGATAGATTGGTGAGGCATTGCTCATACTCAAAATCTACTATAGCTAAAGCTCCTCTACACCCTAGCTTTCATTCTATAGGTTGTGGCTCCATTCCTTCTCAATGTTGCAAACCTTCTCACACCCCTCCTCCACAACATAGATATCAGGTGAAAGCTCACATTACCATTTTGTTGTTGCTGTTAGTAGTTATGTGGCTTTGATATTTAGGAGAGGTTCTATGTGGAATTGATTGCCTCATAGGATTGTTCACCTCACCCACATTAGCTTTGGACTTTCCCCAACCATCATTCTTAAACTCTACATTGGTACTACTATAGTGATTGATGATAATATCATTGGCTCCTCCATGTCCCCTTAGAATACTATACTAGAGGAATTTGGTTCCCTACTTGGGTTGTCTTCATCTATTTCCACGACAGTGGGGTCTTGCCCCCACACATCTATCAACATTTGTACTATTTTTAGGGTTATTCTTTTTTGGTTAACCCTTGTGTGTATATATATTTTTTTCCTACTTTTCTTCTTATTGTTTTACTTGTTGTGCATTCCAATCATAGTTACAAGACTCACCAAGACTCAATGAATTATGAGGTTGTCAGCATTAAAAGGGTTTTGAGGACTTGTGACCCAAGTATTCAACGAGTCCTAGGGGGAAGACTCGGCCACAACAGGTAAAAAAAGAACAAAAACAAAGACTTAAAATCAAGGGTTTGGGGGATTTAGGAGGATGGTTAAAAGTGATAAATTAAAAAATATGAAAAATGGCATGCACTATGACAATTTATGTGGTCTCAAAATTTAATTTAGGCTTGGTGGTGGGGGCTTTGCCGCTTGACCCCACCTTGTATTGCGACAAGGTGTTGGGGTGTTGCCCCTAAACCCCCACAACGGGAACTACCCCTTGGTCACACCCCCACAAGAGGCATTGCCCCTTTACCACACTGGGGGCGCTACTTCTAAATCCCTACTCTAGTTTAAACAACAAAGAAATAAAAATAATTTTGGGTCCTGTTGGATGGAAGAGCAACATTTTTTTATTTTTTTAAACTTTTTTCCCAATTAAATTCCTAGTAATTAAATTACATGTATATTCTAGTTTGCAAAGTCAAAACCTATCCTAAGTAATGCTCCTAAGGATGTAGCAACATTTGCAAACTTGGTTGAGATATAAGCATGTGACTACACATAGAGCTAGCAATGTTGAGCTAAGGGATACAAACTCCTTTCTACCATAGATATGGTGATTTTTCTTTTTGATGCCATGGATATCATAATCCATGAGTTTTATACACCTTAAACACTTGTCAATATTTAAATATCTAAAAATGTTGTTTCCTTCAACTAAAATGTGCTCTTATACTCATGTGATTGAATACTTGTGAATGTGATCAAAGTAGCTTGTATTTGATTAGCTTATTGTGTCTTTACAGTTTATTTATTAAAGGGTGCATGAAACAAGTTTTAAACCCTTAAATATTTGTATATTTCATGGTTTTTTCAATTTGCCAGGTCTTGGCCAAGTCTAGGCCCCAAGTCCCAATCTGGGTCAAAAATCAGCTTGCTAAGTCTGAGGTGAGTCCAAGCCCTGCAACACTGATTCCAATCCCTTTGATCTTTCTTGGTCATTCATGGACATAAATATAATTTCTTCTTGATATTTATTTTTAGCAATAATTATTTTTGAAGTTGCATAGCCATTGTATAACTTGTTTTCTAAATTTAAATTTTATATGAATATTTTAAAAACTTTCTCCAAATACCCATCTCCCACTTTTTCTGAACTTGTACACCGGTACTAGAACCCATCTCCTAGTACCAATGGTAAATATCAAGATAACCCTTGAACCAGTCTTCAGTGCAAGTTGGGCTTACAATTAACTTGAAAAATATTTTTCTCTTGATCACCTCTCTTACTTAGCCAACTCATGCATTTTTTTAAATAAAATATTAAAAAGGCATTGAGGCTTCCTGGTTTTGTATAATTGGCAGATGGATTGTAAAGTTTCTTTTGAGAGGCTTTTAATGTTATTGAGCACAGTGAAATTTTGTACCAAATACTTACGTTTTGTGTGAGCTAGTTGCCAGGTCTTGCTTTTAGTATCATGTGACTATGTCCATCATTCAAACATCTATATCTGAGTTAGCTGAATTTAGCCTTTAGTGTTGTTTAATCTTGTGGTGCCAAGCCACAGTGACAAACAGATTTCCACCATTAAATTTTAGAAGATTGATCTTAACACTTGTTTTATGGATATAAAGACCTCTTGGATTGTTTGTGCTGATATGCATGTCACTTATATTTATTCTTTCACGCATTTACTAACTGCACTGGTCTAAAAAGTGCTGCTACTATTTGGGCTGTCATATTGAATATCAACATTATCTTGCATATTACAGAATGCTAGCATTTGATTTCTCAATTACACTTATAGTTGGTGACTAGAATTAAGCAAATAGGTAATCTAGCTTTCCATTTGTACCATTTTATCTCTCATTTCTTGAAAGCAATCTTTCACACTTTTGTGTTCAGAATAGTAATGAAACTACTTAAAAGAGACTCATGAATGGAAAAAATGAGAGAATATTCATTTTTTTAAATAGAAAAAAAAAATTATATCATGCAAACTCTAGCTCATAGACATCGAAACAAACGCACATGTATAAAATTGGCAAAAGATATGAAAAATTAATAACATGTCAACATGTACACGTTTAAGGTTCTCCAAATTTCAATTCCAAAAATTTATAAATATTTCATGAAAATAAGAATTTACAGTTTGCACTGTATACAATCTAGAGTGTCAGTAACACTACTAAGTACAAAGCATGTAACAAGAGTATGTAACGTAGAATTTGGAAGAATACAGCCATGCCTTCTGAGCTGCCACTAATGCTATTGTTTGAATTGGGGGTCCTTCCCAGCTCTAATGCCAAACCCAACAATGCAAAATTGTCCATGGAACTGACTATTTCAATCTTCACTTAATGAGACAAATATAAATTTTTCACTTTTTTTATTTCATGTATGTCATTTTTTTAGCTTGATTGTATAGAACATCCCACCAAGTCTGAATGTAGATTTCTACTCTAAAAAATGTTACACCAGTTCAATTAGAGATTGTTAACTAGAAATGCTTTTAAGAGGGAATTAAAAGCATTGAAAAGAATGGGACGTGATCAGGTTACATGTCTATTAGTATTGTTTCACTAAGCTACATAAGAACTCCAGGAACAGGTTTTCATTAATATATTTTATGATTTATCTACCTACCTGTCAAATATAACTGAGGGAAGTCTGTTCTTCCCACGAGTCCTAGATACATCTGAAAGCTCAAACAGCTCCTTAGATATTCGATCAGGGTATTTGCATAAATCACATGTTTTACTACAAAGAGATGATGGTACCTGAATAAGAATTGGACATTTAAAGTCACAGTCACTACTTTTTCAAATACTGTCTCCAGATAGTTGACTTAATCAACAGATTCAACAATAGACTAATCAACCAACTACAAGAACCTGTTCTCCAAAATGTATTAGTATTTTCTGTCTCCGACAACCAGATCCTTCACAATAATCAACCATCTGCATGCAGTCATATATGAGAAAAAAATAATGATTTGTGTATACTTTCAAACTTCAATGTACAAGAAATCAGATTTAAGAAAACAAGCAAGCTATGATGGATAATCTTGCCTTTTCAAAATCACCAAGAGATTTCTTGAGCATCAAATTTTGAGACTTCTTAGTGTTTCCTTTTAGCTGTGAAGAGTTGTTTAGAATGAATTCCTGCAATATTTAGTGTATTTTATTAATGAAGCTTTCTTGAATAATAATTTTCACAAATTTAAGGTTGATCAAAAAACAATCAAAATATCACCACAAATTTGGACATGCAAGATTAAAATCAGAGACAACCATGCTCCTGCGATCATCCATGCCATAATAAAGTAAACTTCTCGATGGTTTCTGATCACGTCCTGCTCTTCCTGATTCCTGATAAAATGACTCCATTGACTTTGGAATATTAAAATGGCATACAGTTCGCACATCTTTTCGATCAATTCCCTACATTCCATAGAAATAGATTACAAGCAACATCCCTGACAAACTACTAAAAAAGTCAGCATATATACAGAAGTAGTGAATAGAATGATGTGGTTTCTTAGTGGCATAAGTAGAAAGGAATATTTACCATACTGGGGGAGGACCAATCACAGAGCCCCAATCCAATAATGCAGTGTCATGAAAATCGCAATCAACAAAGAAGAAATTAGATGGGAAAAAACATGGCATGAAACAAGATAAAGCATCTCAAAATGTACTAGGAAATCTTTTGAGAAGAAAAATAACATATTTCCTGACAAGAAAAAGTGAACATTACTCAAAAGGTGTTCCATTATTTTTGTTGTAGTAAAGAGCAAAAAAGAAAATTATTAGAAGTTGATTAAATTATAAATCGAAAGCTCTAGTTATTATTATAGTTTGTACTTAAGTCCTTATCACTAAAAGCACAATGTACCTCCACACCCCATAGGCTGAGAACCAACCTGAAAATAGTATGCAAGCCAATGAAAAGTGGTGATTCAGGTGGCTAAGTTGAAAAAAGACCAAGGTTGTTAGGCTAGTGGAGAGCTGTGATCAGCTAGTTAAGTTATTGTTAAATGAAGAAATCACACTTTTGGCAAGGCTATGCCACTCTTAAAGGTGTGATTCAGTTGGCAATGATGGTTAGAAAATGTGACAAGTCAAGTTGTGCTTTCTCAATGCCAAAGCCACTCTAAAAGGATGATTATGTTGGCAATCAGTCTGCAAAAGCACGACCAGCTAGTAAAGAATAAAACGTAAGTTAAAATCATATTTTCTTAGTGGCAATGCCATCTAAAAGGACTATTTTGTTGGCAATTAGTCTGTAAAAGTACAAGCAGCTGCTAAAGATTAAAACATAAGTTAAAATAGCATTTCCTTAATGACAATGTTGCTCTAAAGTAAAGACAAAGGTAGTGATGATAGTCAAAAGTGTGACAATGTGTTATTCAGCATAAAAAAAATTCAAATGCCATTTGAAGAAAGGACATGATCAAGTTGGCAGCAATGGCAGAAAAATGTGACCAGCTGAAAAAAACTTTAATCATAAGTTATTTCTGCACTTTCCTCATGGCAATGCCAATGAAAAGTGGCAATCAACTTGTAAGGCATGCTTTACATAAATTCAAGTTAAAACTCTCTTGTACATTATAGAGCACCATTAATGATCCAGGAATGCTACAATTCAAGAGAAGATGGTCTCAACATGTCTCTCGATATCCATAAGCATCATTGAAATGTGATTTATATAACAGAACAAGCATTTGATGACGTCGAAGGCATGGGCAACCTCTATAGTCACAAGTAATTGTGTATCTTTTCCCAAGGTCACTCAAATATGCTTCATGGTATATGATTGCATATTTTCATTGTTCAATGGAGGGAATAAAGGTTGCAAAGCTGCAAATAGAGAAAAAAACTTCCATGCTAATTGGGTTTGTCTCCAATGCAGAGTTTCAAACATTTTTGCATTGTAACAATTTGGATTTCATCACAAGTTTGTAATATGACATTGTAATCCCAAAAAAATGAGTACAATGTGCAGATTCAACATTATTTGAATGTCTCCATGTGTATTGTGTACATTTCTAAAGTTTTCACTATTCTTCTCAATCACATCTTGTGATTTAGGTGTTAGCTCTAATTAGTTGGTCATCTGACTGGCTATAAAATCCTTGCAAAGATTTTGTAAGTTATATTCTCAAATTAATACATGAAATGTATGGGTTTACTCACGGATAACTAAGTTACTCTTTTAATCTTCTGTAATTTCATTGTCTTCTTGCCTATATGTGTAGACCCTAGTTTATCTGTGCAATTGATAAGATATAGGCTTTAGTGGCATACTGACTAAGCTATAGCAAAGGGGGTTATATTCATTACATTCTTTGTATGAAACTTCTAGACTCTGTTCACCCAATTGATAAAGCAACCTGTCCAATTCAAGCTCAACCCCCCATCACCCCAACACACCTTAAAGAATCAAATCTAAACATCATTCTAGTTTGTGTTGATTTAGTTTCATCCACTTCCATGTCTAGCTGTGCATAAAATCAATAGGTGTAGCCAAAACCAAATCCTTAGACACTTCACATAATTGCTTATCTACTTTAAGTTGTAGAACCTTGTATTCTTAGGTCAGCATACAAATATAGAGTGATATCCTAATAGGATTATATTATGCATTGACTATAGTTTGTGTCAAGGTATATTTCCATTACCTATAGTCACACCCAAAATAGCACCTCAAAGAAGCCCACCTTGGTTGAGCAAAACGAAAAGTCGGAGAAGTCTTTACCCACTATAATTAAATAATTATTCTTAATTTTTTAAATATTCCTTAGCTTTTTCTTCCATAATTAAATAAATTCTATTTATTAAATTATTTTCCACTTTTCCCTCCACTATTAAATAGTTATTTTAATTATTTAATATTTTTTCTTTTTCCTCCACTTTTAATTAAATTGTTATTTTAATTAAAAATCAACCTTTTCCCTTTCTTCTATAATTAAATAATCATTTTTATTTAATTATTCACTTTCCCTCCTAAATTAAATAATTTTATAATTATTTAATGTAACGTACTAACCCTTTCGTGAAGTAAAAATTTCTTAATTTTACACCAAACAAATAAAGATAACGAGTAAATAGACATTGTAATAAAAAAATTATTTTCCTTTTAATGAAAACATCACAACATGATACAATATATTTCAACAAATAATCTTTTACTTTTCAAATAAACATCAGAGTAAGAAGACATACAAGTACAAACATAGCTCGAGGAGCTTTTGAACAAATAGTAGTAAGAAGGTCTAGGAATCCATCCTTTCAAATCTTGGTACTTCAATAGCTTGCTATGGAGGAGAAGCATCACTCGGGCACTTTTCCGCCAACCACGGACTTATTTGCGGTCCCCCGCACATCTATCATTCAATAGATGGCCCTCCCTTTGAAGAAGAGATTGGTAGAGTAACTAATACTATTAACCAACTGAGCATGGTGCTATGTCCTACATAACTAGATCCTGTGCAATACGGAAACTCTCAAACTAGTATGTAATACGGGATCACGGTGAACTGACAGTGTAATCATCACACAGTCTAAGTGGATGTTTGTATATCGCACTACTTTGGCCAAAGTGTTTCATTCAGTATTTCTACTGAAGGTCATCTATCACATACACTATTCAAAGTCAATTTGACTTAGGGCTATCTTACACTACGCATAGGTTTTTTCCTCCAATGGATATTTCGTACCCCAAACATCCTACAACATACTAAACTACTAGAAATGAATCAGCATAACAAGTATTTCACAAGTTCCCTCCCATACTGGAATCCTTTTCCTGGGAGTATCTCAAGCTCTTCTGAGTTAACCTAATAACTTAGCTGATGGAACTTTACTTGACTCTAGCCTTCATTTCAACCTAGTAAATAGTAACTAATGCAAACAATATTCTCCTAATATGGAGATCATACAAACAATGTACAATACAACTAGAATGCATCTTTTAACTTTAAACAATTCACTTTCTATGCACAGACAGAAAATACAAATCAAGAAGCATTATATGGATGAATCACAGAAATAGATAGTAGAACAATATCCCATGCCTGTAATTTGCTTTTCCACTGAAAGTTGATAACACAGCCTTCCCTTATTGATCAATTCAGCAATTTCCAGTACCTCAGATAAATGACAACTCCCTCTCAGACTTCACTCTTCCTCACTCAGAAAATAGATATTCAGAACTGGTAAAAACATAAAAGTATTTAACTAGTAGGCGTATGTTTTGGTATGATACGCCTTCTCTAATAGATACTCAGAAATGGTGGAAGCTATTATTTACTTACAGCTGGTAAATGTATGATGCTCAAGATGTCTCAAATATGACAGAGGGAATTATGATTTCAGTCTTGAATTACAAAGAAATGAGTATAATAAGAATGAATGAATACGAATGAGTAAAATAGGAAGATTGGGGCGACTATTTATAGAGCCCAGCCTCCAACAATTCCCTTTTGTTTTGGTGTGTGGTTTGCCACCACTACTATTTAGACATTTTCAAATTGGAGGTGGCGCTAATTCCCTACCATACTCAGCACATCAAATGGTGAATCGTCCTCCAGCAATTGACAGCATTTTGAAGACTAATTCCAAGCACATGGAGAAATTGTGTCAATTAACACCTACAGGATTATTCTCAGATGTGGCGCCAATTTCATATTATGGAAGGTTAAGATAATCACAGAGAAAAAGTCATTTGATGAATTATGTACACATAGCCTATTTTCCAGGTTGAATCGACAGAGCTTCTAGCGGCGTTGGATTTGTTCATTGCCATAAACTTCGTCAAAATGCATTTACATCTGCGTGTACTTTTCCAGGGCGCGCGACTTCTTCAAGCGCTATATTAAATTTAAATTTCATTTCCTAGTTAATCAATTCATAAATATTTTGATTCAATGTTCAAAAGATAAACTTCAGAAATATTTCGATTCAATAATATTTCGTTTTTCATAGTTTGAAAGATAAATAATCAATTGATTTGGAAATAAATCAATTTCCATAGTTGAATGATAAATATTCAATTGAATAGGAAATAATCCAATCTCCATAGATGAATGATAATTATTCAATTGAATAGGAAATAATTCGATTTCCATTAATTATATATATATTTGTCCCAATGTATATATATCGTGAGCCAGTCAGCATACGTCCGATATATATATATATATGTAAATTTGTAAGGCAATAATAATATAATATTATTAATATCCACATAATACAGGATGTGTGCATACATACATACATATATATATATATATAATATACCTGCATATACCTCTATGTACACGTATGTGTAGGTATACCATATTGATGCATCTGTATGAGCATATCCATCTGCCAACATACGGTTGTATCGATATGTATATACATATGGATACATGTATATATGTCCACTCCGTATTCACTTACATCCATTTATGTTACCATCATAATGATCGTAATATCACAAGACAGATACATAGATAAACATCACTCATAAAAGCATATAGAAGTAGACTAGACTCCTAATGCAAACATACAAGCTACGGATGACTTACCTATAACCAACACAACTAACTTAGTTCACTCAATCTAAGGTGATGTGTGTGTATGCTCAGATAATTCACTTTACTAGTTAACCGACCAAGCTCCTCTCCCGAGTGATACTTCCCCTCCGCCTGGAGGAATGGTTCATATACCTGCATCCACCGACATAATCTCACAGTAGTCACATGTTCATAATATTAGCAGTATACATAAACATCTCAAGTTAGAACAACATAATTCAATAACCTTATAATGCAATATTTCACCATGGATAACATCAACTGAAGCAACATTAAATGAGACAATCATTAAATGTGAAAACACTCATATTGATAACAAGGAACAACATATTTTATTCATCCTTTGAATTCTCTTTACAATCATTTAACCCTATGCAGTACTAATACGTAGTAGCTATACAATCAGGGTGTAACATACTCCCCCCATTATGAATCATCGTCCTCGATGACCTAAGGTATTATTCAAAACATAAAAATCTAATTCTACATTTATTCTTCATTCTCAAAAGCTTTCAGAATGTCTGGAAATTTCTGCTGAATTTCCGCATAATCCTCCCAAGTTGCCAAGTCTTCTGTGTACCGGTCCCATTGGACTTTGCACTGCAAGACAACCTTGTTACGTAAGTGAAGCTTACGTATTTCCAGCACCTTGACGGGCTCGAGAGTTACTACTTCGGGATCCTTTACCTGTAAAGCAGTCCAATCAATTACATGACTATCTCCTGGTATATACCTTTTAAGGTAGGACACATGGAAGACATTATGCATTTTGGCAAGAGTTGGTGGCAAAGCAATTCGATAGGCTATAGGATTCACTTCCTCTAGAACTTCAAAGGGTCCAACATAATGCAGAGCTAACTTAGAAGACTTTCCAAATTTAATAGAACTTTTGTGAGGCTTTACTCTCAAAAGTACTTTGTCACCTAAAGAAAAATTACAGGGCACTCTCTTGGCATCTGCATAGCTTTTCTGTTGACTGTTAGCTTCTACTAACCTTTGCTTAATAACCTTTACTTGCTCATCCATTTGTGCTAACATTTCTGGTCCAAGACTTACTCGATCCTCAAGTTTATCCCAACTTATCGGAGTTTGACACTTTCGACCATACAAAGCTTTGAAAGGAGCCATCTTTATTGTGGACTGATATGAGTTATTGTAAGCAAATTCGACTAAAGGTAAGTAATCTTCCCACTTGTATTGCTGATCCATGCAATACACCCTAAGTAGGTCCTCCAAAACTTGGTTTACCCTTTCAGTTTTCCCATCCGTTTCCGAATGATATGCCAAGCTAATATTTAACTGAGTCCCAAGTGCAGAAAACAAGGTTTGCCAAAACCTAGAAGTGATTCGTGCATCCCTATCAAAAATAATCTTTTCAAGAATTCCATGCAATTTAAACACTTCTTGCACAAACTTTCTTGCTATGATTGTCGCTCCATCAGTTAAGTTCCCTAATGTAAAATGTGCCACTTTTGTCAGCTTATCAACTACTACCAGTATGGCATTGTGCTTGTTCCTAGACATAGGCAGTCCTTGCACAAAATCCATACTTATAACTTGCCACTTCCATTCTGGTATGTCATGTGGGTATAACAAACCCGCGGGATGATGATGTTCAGCTTTCACCCTTTGACACTCAAGATAGCTAGCTACAAAACTAGCGGTATCTCCTTTCATTCCCTTCCAGAAGTATAATGGTTTCACATCAGCCATCATTTTTGTCACTCCTGGATGACCGGAATATGGTGCTTCGTGAATTTCTTTCCATACTATATTCCTTAACTCCTTCACATCAGGAACATACATTCTACCTTTGTACCTAAGTAATCCACTAGGTTCAAACTGAAAACCTTCATACCTAGGGTCTTGAGGATTATCCTTTAGTGTTTGCTTAACTTTTAAGTAGTATTCATCCTCTTTGCATTTCTAGAGTACTTGCCCTTTGAAATCAATATGAATTGCTACTATCGAAGCAATGTGACTAGTGTCCATTTTTGTACATGGTTAGTAGCGAATGTCATTTTTATGTGTTTAAACAAAAAAAAAATTGTAGGTTGTGTTCTTGTCCTTTGTGTAGGATTAGCGCATGACACCATATCAATACTACTCATGCAAGATGTAGCAATTAAGAACATGCACAAGAGACGTACAATTTTACGTGGAAACCCTTACGGGAGAAAACCACGACAAAATCTTACTTGTATTAATCTTCTAATAAAATCCGTAGGCACCAACCCACCGGAGACTCCAATCCCCACCATTGAGCACCAACCCAACAAGAGACACCAGTCTCACAATAAGAGGCTCCAACCTCTTGATCTCTTCAAATTGGAGGCTCCAACTTCCACAAGAACAATATAGTAGTTTTATTTGCAACTTCTTAGATCTTCCCTCTCAATTGCTTACAAACCTGCCATACATCCACTCATAAATCTGCAATATAGTCTTCAATAATTCTGCTCATAAACATGCCATGATCTTGCCTTTATTCTTCTTTTCTTCTCACAAAATTGTTGTTGGTTTTTAGAGCAGAAAACAATAATAATATTACTTGTTATTTTCACATTCACATTCTCGTTCAATGCATATTTATGAGTATTATCCCCTAAATTATAGGAGAACTAGTATAACCTCCCATAACACCCCCCTTTAGTGTGAACATGGGGAGAAAGAACATCACACAAGTTGGAAATAGAATTGTATGCCTATGCATGCTTTAGGTCTGCAAACTGCTATTTGGATCTTGTTGTACATGGCCACCTACATACAAAAACTTATCTCACTTTCACTTGCTGTGAACTCATCACCGGCTAACCACACTCCCAAGAAGACCGACAATCAAAGGATCACTGTAGCGAGTTGCTCTCCTACACAACTGTTTACAATATCAATGATGTCCATATTCTCCTCCTTTCAAACTTTAACACTTTCAACTGCAATAAGCCCAACTCTTGTGGCTCATGATCTTGATGCAAACGAAAGGCACCTCTCATCAAACCTTTCATGGTTTTCAAACAGGTTTACCAAAAACTTGGACACAAACAAGAACAAACTCATCCACTCACCTCATATGGTTTTTTGGATCACCACTAACCTTTTCAAATCCATGAATTGCATTGCACTAGTGCTTTTGTTTATTACAATATTTTACACTAGGAGGATGCATAAGTAAATAACACACATGAATAGAAATAGCCATTGTTGTTGATCGTGCCACTTGATCTCCAACAACATAGAAAACTGTCACTGCCACACAATAGAAAATAAAATGCCACCAAAGCTGATAAGCGGCCTCGTCGTTGGTGACTGACGAGAGGACACTAAGTGTCCTCCTTCCTCCTTTGCCTCATGCCTCCAAGTTTGATTTGCTACTTTCTTAGTGAATTTGTCAATAAAGCTCAATTATAGATGCCCCCCTCAAGATGGATGTCGTGTACAAAAGATATTGCATACATTTACAATTGAGATAATTTTGTTTTATTGACATTTTTATATTTTGATAGAACAATTAATGACTCGTGAAATGTGCCCTATTTTAAACAAAATGATACACCATGACATTGACATCATACTATATTTTACTATACTTTTAGACTATGACACATCCTCACTTCTCCTAAAGTGAATGGCGAGAGTTCTTGACAATTTAGCCAGAGTTAGCTACAACAAAGCAACATGATCTATTTGCATCACAACTTCCACAAATTGTTCAACGGATGGGGCTGACATACACAAGCAACTCTGCAACTTTAATTTGAGACAATGCAATTAAACCAAATTGTTATAGAAAAACACGCCTCTCCAAACACAAGAACACTCAACACCATTGGCAGACTAAAAATAGTACCAACAACAAGAAATATCATAAGATGATATCATGAATGACTTGCAAGACACAATACACTCAACGAGGAAGCTGTAGATGATAGAAACTTTATGGACAAGAACAATTTCTAGTACCTGTTTGTGTGCAGGTGTACGGACCTGTGTGGTGTGTTGAGCATGATTTTGGTGAGTATTGACTAAATCTCCTCTTCTATACTAGTATATGGACTTTGCCACTCTCCAGTCAACTAGACTTTATTACATTCAAGGAAAGCTCAACACCAATATTTTCTATTGATGAGACAATTTGACTATGACTTCTTTCAAAAGCCTACTAGAACAATCTTACTCTGCAAAAGGAATGACAACGATATCCATTTCACTAGAAGCAGCAATTCTCCTAATTAATCTCCATTAATTTTCATATCAAACGTATGCTTGTTTGAATCCTCCACATGCCTAACATGCACCATGGGCATGGTGCTTGGAAATCACCAATCGATTCAATTTTTCCATGCCATATTCTAATATGTAGGCAACACTATTTGCAAATGGAGGAGCTTATCCTCCAAATCTTATCCTAATCACAAAGGCCCAACACAATTCAAGAGAGATTGCATTACAATCCCTATTTCCTTTTGGTGTGATAGCCATGCCCAAGATCTTCTTCAAAGTACTTTTTTGGAATTTCACGCAGCATTCATATTTGACCAGATAGATTGGGCAGGACACCTTCTACAATTTCCCACACTTCAGAATGAAAGCACACATGAGCTACGCTTTGGCTTCACAAGCTCAATATTTTGGCATGCTCTAATACCATGTTGGCTTTTAGAGCACAAAACAATAATAATATTACTTGTTATTTTCACATTCAAATTCTTGTTTAATACATATTTATAGGAGCGTTATCTCCTAAATTATAGGAGAACTAGTATAACCTCCTATAACCACTCCTTTACTTAGACAAGTTGTTCTAACAACTTGTAATACAATCCCGTATAACCAAATACAATAATATTCTAATAAACCATACTAACAATAATACTAAGTTGCTTCTAAACAACTTAATATTTGTCACACATATTTATAATGCTAATTTAAATATGTGAACACTAATCTCTAACAATTGCTACTATAAATCTGCTCACATATGTCTCATAGATCTGCTCAAGTAGCTTTTTATTTCTGCTCTTCATGTAAATAATATTCCTTGAAATTGACTGCTTTTGAAACCTCTCAAAACCTTTTATTTATAGATGCCTTCATGACTCTTCACAAAGGGGCTCAGCCCAGCATTATTTAATAATAATTTAATTTTTATTTTTTTAATTTCATTTGCCAATGTGGGCGCACCACTCTAGTGGGTTGTCCCACTTTGGAAGGCCCTCAAGATATTTATTTAACTTTAATTATATTACCCCAAGTTTGGAGCGGCACCAAGAGAGGGTCATCCCAATTATGATATTATTTTTATTTTATTTAGCACCCCTTCAGCAGGACACTATACATGGGTTGGCCTTTGACATCAATGACAACAATATTTCCAACATTGTTCATTCAATTATTTCCTATGATGGAGTTAATTCATTGGTCTCTAATTTAGCCAATAGTCATTATTCATTGCTGTTATTCAATCTAAACTTTGTTTAGAGTTTAATAATAGTCTCTACTTTAACCAGAAGGAAGCTATGTTTTTTACATGCTTAAGTGTTTATCCTCCTTGATCTGAAAATCTCACTGCAAGTGTAGGCTGTTAATAGTTGGGTTCTGGGAAAAAACATAGTCATTTAGACATTTGTATTTAATGCAAAACACCCCTTTGAAATCTGTACAATGTGCATAATTGTAAATTCTATTAGTTTTAGGTTTAGTTAGATTTCCCTTATAATTTGAAGAACGGTTCTACCATACACACATTCCATTTTGTGTTTCAGGAAAAAGACAAATTAAAACACTAATAAGATGCCATAAGATACTATAAGATGTTTTCCTTTGTCTTTGGTCATATTAATTGGGATGAGAATCAAACCTTTTCCCGAGTGCAAAGTAATAGATGATAGGATCCTTATTGTAGATGAAACAAAAAGAGTTCCTGACACATTGTTACCTAATTTATATGTAAATATTCTAGTGGAAATATATCCCTAAAATAGAGAAAGTGGTCCTGATTGATTCCTAGCTCTCATATCTAGTGACTTTGGTTCTCTAACAGATGTCTCTCCAACAAACCAAATCAATTATAAATTTCTGTAACTAAAACTGAATACACAATATGTGTCCAAAAATGCAGGATGAATTAGAAATTCTGAGAACTCAGAAAAGAGTAGGACAACTTTGAAGGAAAATAATAAGAGGATCAGATAAAATGTTGAGATTGACCTAAATGGACTTCAAATTATAAGTAGCAGAAGCTCAGAAGGGCTCAAACAGTTCATATTTCAAACTCATTCACTTGTAGATCAATTGTAAAAAAGAAAACAAAGCAAAATAGGGCTAAACACTTTAAGATGGACAGATATGATTTTAATTGAGTGGAGGATGTTATTTCTGTGGTATAACAGGCAACCTAGCATTATGGGAAGAGAAATTATTCACATGCAGGTAAATGTTAAAATACTATGCATATAATAGAATTATACCCAAACGCTACTGTTGCTACCACAACTGGAACTTTTCCTGATGCCCAATCCTCTAGTGCTTTACTACGAACTTTATCACTCAGTCCTGCATGATACACTGCATAGATACAAGCATTTTCATCTATCAATGCCAACCTTTTCACAATATTTTCAATAAGGGCCACAGGAATGAATATCATCCTATTATGAGGATTACAGAAATGAAATCTACTTAGGCTCACCACAACAGGAAATGCCATCTCTCAAGAGACGGCTACCAATATCATCACAAGTATTACGTGCAAGGCAGTAAATAATTGCACATTCTTGTTTAGTTTTCCTCAGCATATCCAGTAAATCAGTGTATACATCTTTCAGCAAATCCTTGTATCGCACTGCCAGTAGATGAAACAACATATTATTCCTGCAGTTATTTCTCAAAACCACAAATGTTGAATACTAGAATATAAAAATAATTTGTAACCATCTGACACTTATAAGTCATGAAACCTCAACTTTAGCAACAACAAACCAAGGCGCCAAAAAATAAAACCACTGTGAGAGAACCAGATATGTGATATATAAGCTAGGACAAGCAATCAAAGAGAACTCATGAATTATAATCTCCACATCTTCCTCTTTTGGATCATATTCATTGTAAAATTTATCGAGGCTACTTCTATAGATATTAGTAACTATTAAAATATTGTAAATTGGAAGATCCAAACTTAGTCTTAAGATTTGAGATTGTATATTCAGTGTTCTTGTATAATGAAATAGACATATGAGTATAGGCACTTTAATACATCCCATAAAGACAAATACTGGCACACTATGTTTTCTTATTTGTTGCAACTTATCAAAAATAATTGTGATATGCTTGTGATGTTGTGTTCAAGATTCATTGAAACTAGCATATCTCAAATATATTATCAGCACAACTTGGGAGATCAAAGGTTTATTAAAACTATGAACATAATTAGTTATAATAATTCGTTAAAGTACACTTGAGAGATCAAAGGTTTATTAAAACTATGAACATAATTAGTTATAATAAATCATTAAAGTACATACTTGTATTTGCATGTTCATGGTCACTCCCCTCATGTGCAAAGATAATCCCTTGTGTATTATAAAGAGATACCCTCCAATTTACAAAGTGGTGGCACCCTCTTCTTCTAATATACAAAATTTCTTTTATCATAGTATTATATGTGTCCGTTTCTGTTGATGTTCTATGGCAGCGGCAGTCATATATTCCAGCCCAGATCACGCATATAAGAACAATTAAATAATAGCCTTTCGTCTATTTAATTGTTGAGTTCGTACTTTATGATGGGCCACGTCCCTTGGTAAATATTAGTTTATATTTGTTATTGGCTTGATCCTTGAAGTGACACGATTTATGAGGAGGCCGACTTGCTTGCCATTGGACGCGATTTATTGAAAGGGTGCTATCTCCTATGAAGGGCCAACTTTCTTGAAGAGTGATGACCTTCCACTCATGTATATATATGCACCACCTCTCATTGTTTAATCAACAAGTTATATACATCCATTTTTGTCAAGTGTGTGTTACTCTTCAAGGCAGATCAACATAGTTGAAAGCTGAGTGTTTATCATCTGAAGATAGCATTATATTTCTGTGTGTGCTTCAGCTTGTGATGCTTATTATTGGCCTTCATATTGGCTCATTGTAAAGGCAACATTATTGTGTTGATTCAATATATAACTGATATATTGTTGCTGGGTTTTTCTCCCTCAAGAGGAGGGTTTTCCCAGGGTATCTGCTGTGTTATTGTGTCTGATTTGAATTAATTTTCTGTGCATTAAATCTGATCCTATAACTAACAGTTTCATGGTACTGAATAAGGATTTGAGGTGATTTCATAATGATCACTCTCCTTATGTTTGACCTTGCATGATCATATCTACACACTAATTTTGTGACAATGTTCTAGCTGTTTTTCATGTGTCTACTGGAAAGATGCCTATGAAATGGTGTAGACCTTCTGATTATTGATTTTAATTAGATATTTGGTTAACTGCTAACAGTTCAACTTTTTGCATGTGGCAGAACTCCCATGTAGATGCATCCAAACTCTATAAGTTTGATATGACATGGTGTGACATAGTGCAAAGGTCCTACATGACACGACTCATGCAAATATTGTTGATGTGCCAACTTTAGAGGATTCCAACAAGTTGTATGTGGAATGAAGCACTGCAATATATGGTACCAATCTTTGGGTGTGATGATGCTAAGGTTAAGCATCAAACAACGTAATGTCCTAATCCAGCCTGTGGTGTGTTGTCCTCAACCTCATGAGGGCACTAGCAAAACCCCATCATCAACTTTCTTAAGGTCCCCAACACCTACAAACTAAATAACTAAGGCCCAATTACAATGCACGATACAATTGAGTTTTATTAGCATTTTGTGGTGCTTTGTACAATCCTAGGTAGTGCAATGTGGCACAAAGTTTCTCCTATGTTGAAGCCTTTGATGTGGCACACCAACTCATGGTGGACCCATATAGTTGAGTGCCATTTCCAATGTTGTCAAGTGGTACCAAGGTTCGGCAATTAGTCTCACCCAAGCCTAAGAATTTTGTGCCATACATCAACTCAGGGAATGCTAATCTAACTATGCACTAACACTAAGATTACCAACTGATGTTATTTTTTATTTAGACAAGCCAACTAAACAGCACCAATCGGAGGGTGCGCTCTCAAGCCACCGCCTTCCACTAGGCTCATCCTCCCTTTATATACTCTTGCAGTGCCCCTCATCTTCTAGAAAAGAGTGTTATTAATAAAGCAGTCAAGGAGAACATAAAAAGGTAATCTATTAAGGGCATTTGGATCTCTTCCCCTTAGTTTCTTCTCCCAAAGATGGCTTTCTATGTTGACCATTTTCTGCAAACTGTGGATGGCATCAATATTCCCTCAACTATATTCATCAGCATTGGAGTGATGGACTCAAAATTCCTCTTGGTCAGCTAAGAGATTGTTCTCATCCCTTGTGAGTTGAAACTGATCACCACATCCCCCAAGGTGGGTAGGATATGTCACATTTGTTCCCTCCAAGGGTTGGAGATAATCGTGCACTTTAGCTTCAACTGTCTCATGGCCTGGACATGAGGCATAAATCTTTAATTTATTGAGATTTCTCCCAATATATCTTTTCATACTGCCTTTGCGGATAAATTGCCAAAAAACTTAAAAGAAATTGAATGTATTGGGTAAAAAATTTATGCTATTTTTTTTGTCAATTTACAGCCAATAAACTATTGTACCCAAACCAAATTTTTGCTTCATTAAGGCATTTTGCTTAAAATGGTCTAAATCTTGTGAAAGTGTTGTCAAAACTCAGTTTTTGGGCAAACCAAGTATGGGCTTTTAGTTAGTTTGATGTCAGGAAGATACTGGTAAAATTTGAAAATTTTGAAAATTAGAGTTTTTGGACCCCTATTTTTAGCAAAACACCCTAAAAATAGAATCTTGTCAGAATTGGCTGAAATTAATTTTGATTGGCTTACTTCACTCCACGATCATAGTGGTGAAGTCAATTTCAAGAAAAAATCAGTTTAAGCCTGGTGGGTAGTTTTCACTTTTTCAGGAGAAAAGTTAGGACCTCTGAGGTCGTCAATGGCAGTTGGCTAGTACCAGGTGTTGAAAATCTAAGCTTCAAACTCAAAGCAGAAGATCCTGCGAAGAAAAATGCTGAAAAAGATGCTTCACGACGGAGGAGATTTTCAAATGGCGAAAATTGCAAAAAATATTCTATCTGGAAACACTACACTTTGCTATGTGGGAAACGCTTGTGCAACCAATGTGCAAGTTAACTTTGCAGTGTCCGTACACATAAAAATGGTGAAATACAGTCACGCACACGCATCAGCAGCAATAATGCTTCTACGTCGTCAACCCAACAAGCGTCACGGTGTTCGCAAAACATGAAATTGAGAAAATCATTAGTTCCAGATCAAATATGCGCCCCTGCAGGCCAAGGGCACCCTTCAATTTGAAGGCCCAAATACAGTTATCAGTGGTTGCAAATACATTCATTCTCTCCGGAATTTTGTCAACTTTCTAGCAAGCCATTAAGTGAGTCCATCCGATTCGCGAAACTCCGACAATTGAAGGCGGAAGCAGAAGTTACAGAGGTTTTACATGTTAGAGATGATAGTCAAAGTTCAGTTTCTACACCCCTGTAGCTTAGGGGCACCCTTGAATTAGGCCTGTCAGATGATGGAATTTGCATAATCCATTTCCGGGGGATCTCTTATGATTAAGTCCAACTCCGCGATGCATCCGTTCACAAGTCCATAAGACATGCTGAGTGACCATGACAATTGTTCCAGCGAACACATAAAACAGAGAGAAAATAAAAGTAAAAATATCAAACTGTACCTCTACAGGTCAGGGGCGCCTAGTCTTTTGGCCAGTTAGTTGAGGTTTTGGACAATTGTCGTCTTCACGAGATCTGTGCAGAATCCTCCTAGCTACTTAGTGAATCCAACCGTCAGTGCTCAGGAGCCGTCAAACGCCCATAGATGAAGAATCAGTGGAAAATGTTGAAGGATAAAAACAAGCAGAAAAATGGCTAAGTATGGAAAATACACCCTTGAAAAATGTGCCCTTTTATTGGAGGTCCTAGAAGCAATTTTCTCTCTTCGTCGCTTCCAGGAACATCTCTTCCAACTTGTTCCATCTTCGCAATGAGATCATCGACATGCGCATCAGAGCAATCCAGCTCCCTGTAGCGAGGGTCAAAGTGGGGCGTTTCATGAAAGTTGCAAATTGCAAAATCATTTTCAAACGTGTAATTGCGCCCCTGCAGGCTAGGGGCGTCCTTGCATTTGAGGACCTTAAACTAGCTTTCAAACGCTACATATACGATCATTCTTTCCGAAATTCTTCCAGCTACACGATGGATCCAGCATCCAGTCGACGGGAGTCATCATTCACTGGCAATGGCAGATTGAAGCATGGAGAGACAAAATCTAGAAAATGGCTAAGTCTGGTGTCATATGCACCCTTTTGGAAAAAGGCGCCCTAGTTTTTGAGGCATTAGATGAAGTTTTTAGCTCTCGCAGCTCCCAGCAATCATTTATCAAACTTGTTCTAGCTACGTGATGAATGTGTCAACTCAGATCCAAGATCAACCAGGCATCCGGAATTCAAGGTCAAACAGAGGCTATTGTTGTTAGTTTTAGATCAGAAATGTAAATAAGTAGAAATACAACACACAGATCAATGACCACAACAATTTACCCTGGGAAAACCCTCCTACTTAAGGGAGAAAAACCCAACAAAATGATCTCTTATATATCAAATGAATAAGTGCAAAAAAACTGCATACAAAGCAGGCCCTAGACAAGGCCGAGTCTAATACAATGAATAGAGACACTTCTCCTTGAAGTGAATCTTGAAAAACACAAATGATGACACCTATTTTAGAATCGAATCTGCTGCAAAGAATGGCGAACTGTTGCTGAAGTGTGAATTTGAGTTGAATGAATTGATGATAAAATGAGAGGACTCCATCCTCTATAAATACCCAACTAGGCGGTCTTCTTTCTAGGGTCGACCTAGAAAATACAAATTTTATTTATAAAAAATGAAGGTCGACTTGCCTTGAACAAAGTATATTAAGGAGAAAATATCTCCCACGGCTACAACACTAACACTCCCTCTTAGCTAGGGAGGTATTTTTCAGATATCCTCGTCATGGAGTCTCTCAACATGACTCCCACAATGGCTACACCCATTTGTGGAAAACCACATCTTAGTCTCAGAGATGTCCAAGAGTTCATCACGGAGTCTCTCAACGTGATGTCCACAATGGCTACTCCCGTTTGTGGAAAGAAACACATCGTCATAGAGTCTCTCAACATGACATCCACAATGGCTACTCTCATGTGTGGAAAGAAACACATCTCAGTCTCAGAGATGTACAAGGTTTCATCACAGAGTCTCTGAACGTGATGTCCACAATGGCTACTCCCATTTGTGGAAAGAAACACATCTCAGTCTCAGAGATGTACGAGGGCTTTCACCTCATATTTCTCCGTCCCAGAGAAATATGCGTTATAGAAATGCTCACTGATGTTGAGTCTCCCTCTCAGCAAGGGCAACATTCTCTACCACCCCAAGCTTGTCTTGGAAATGTGCAAACTTCACTCTGGAAAGAGGCTTGGTGAGAATATCAGTCGTTTGATCATTAGTGCAAATGTACTTGAGTTCAATTGCTTTCCTCAGCACCATGTCTTTGATGTAATGATACTTGATCTCCACATGCTTTGTCCTATCATGAAATACAAGATTTACCGAGAGCTTCACATAGCTTTGATTATCACAATGAATCACAATCGGTTCCAATGCTTGACTGAACAATCCTGCAAGGAGCTTTCGAAGCCATACTGCTTCACGAGTTGCTACACATGCTGCAATGTATTCAGCCTCTACAGTGCTTAGTGCCACAGATGTCTGCTTCCTGCTACACCAAGAAATCATGGCAGACCCCAAACTAAAGCAACATCCAGAGGTGCTCTTCCTATCAGTTACGCTCTCGGACCAATTAGAATCAAAATAGCCTTGTAATTTCAGATCTTCACTGAAAGTATATCTCAAACCATATCCCACAGTACCATGCATGTATCTCAGTATATGCTTTGCTGCAACTAGATGTATTTGTCTTGGCTCACACATGAATTGACTGAGAGCACTCACTACATAACAAATGTCTGGTTTGGTGTTGACTAGATACATCAATGATCCAATCAATTGTCTATACATGGTGGGATCTACCAAATCTGAATCAGCTGTTGAGTCACTCAACTTCTTCAAATTTGTCTCCATAGGTGTAGACATAGACTTGCAGTCCATCATCCCAAATCTCCTCAAGATGTCTATAGTGTATTTTCCTTGACTTAGTATAATCTCATCAGGTCTTTTCCACACTTCCAGTCCCAGGAAGTAATGCATAAGACCAAGATCCTTCATCTCAAACTCGGAGGCTAACTCTTTCTTGCATTTGACAATGAGATTCTTTGCTCCAGTGAGAAATAAATCATCAACATAAAGAACCAATATCAAAGCCTCACCATCAACTAACTTGAAGTAAAGGTTAGAATCTGCATCATTCTTGGAGTATTCCAAGCTCATCAAATATCTATCAATCCTTTCATACCATGCACAAGGTGCTTGTTTAAGACCGTACAAGGCCTTCTTCAATCTGCATACATGAGACTCCTTCCCATGAATCACAAAACCATCTGGCTGCTCGATGTATACTTCTTCAATCACACCATTCAGAAATGTAGTCTTTACGTCCATTTGATGTAACTTTCAGCCTTTAGCTGAGGCAATAGCAATAATTGTTTTGATAGAAGTATATCGAGCCACAGGAGCAAATGTCTCCTCATAATTTATTCCCTCCTTTTGAGAGAATCCTCTTGCCACAAATCTCGCCTTGTGTTTCTCAATGCTGCCATCAGTTGCATGCTTGATTTTGTAAAGCCATTTAGAAGACACTACTGATTTTCCTTCAGGTCTCGGAACAACATCCCATACATCATTTTTAATAATGGACTGATACTCTTCTGTCATTGCATCTCTCCATACCTGTTGGGTGGATGCCTCCTCAAAACTGGAAGGCTCAGAATCAATGATGTGACTCATCAATGCCACATAACCTGGAAATTTCTACAGTCTCTTGCTTTCCCTAAAGGTGCCTCGAGGAGCTGCATACTTTTCTGCCTCTTGCATAGTTTGTCGAGCCCATAGAGGCCTCTTCCGACCTACGGCAATGTCTCTAGGCCCATCAGTTGGTTTTATAGGATCAACTGGATCAATAGTCTCGATTGGTTCATTGGACTCACTCTAAATGTCAGGAGTATGATCAGAAGATGAGAAGTCTCCTGCTCTTCAGTGTCTATCTCCATGTAAGACCCCTTAGATCTTCTAAAGGCTACTTCCTCTCTGAAGGAGAAATCCCTACTGATCTCAATTTGTTTTTTCCCTGGAATATAAACTCTATAGGCCTTTGAAGACTCACTGTATCCCACGAATATACCCTTCTTGCCTGAAGGTTCTAGCTTTGATCTTTTATCCTTGGGCACATGAATGTAAACAGGACAACCAAAAATTCTTATATGACTAACCTCAGGTTTCACACCTATGAAGGCCTTCTCAGGAGTCATGTTTCCCAATATTTGATGAGGGCTTTTGTTCTGAACATACACAATGGTTCTGGAAGCTTCTGCCCATAGGAAAGTCTGTAAATCTTGATCATGAATCATAGCCTTGGCTGCCTCTACTATGGATTTGTTCTTTCTTTCGGCAACTCCATTTTGTTGAGGGTTGTACGGAACACATAACTCCCTCTTGATCCCTGCCTCAATACAAAAATTACGAAATCCTCCAGAAGTGTACTCCCCTCAATTATCCGATCTCAAAACCTTAATTCTTTTCCTGAACATATTTTCAACTTGAGATTTGAATTCTTTGAATCTATCAAGGACTTCCTCTGACTCCTTAGATTTCAAGAAGTAAATCCAAGTCTTTCGAGAATAATCATCAATGAAAATCACATAGTACCAAAATCCACTCAAGGATGCCACAAACATTGGTCCACATAAATTAGAATGAACAAGATCTAAAACTCCCTTTGATCTACTATCACTACTATGGAA
Organism: Sequoia sempervirens; assembly: GCA_007258455.2. Classification (NCBI taxonomy): domain Eukaryota; kingdom Viridiplantae; phylum Streptophyta; class Pinopsida; order Cupressales; family Cupressaceae; genus Sequoia; species Sequoia sempervirens. Next base: position 30,979 of record VDFB02152443.1, read on the forward strand.
GGGACTCTTGATATTCTTACCAAGTGCACATCCTTTGCAAATGCCATCATGCTGCAGACCAAGCTTTGGAAGACTAGTAACCATCTTCTCCATAGCTGGAAGGGCTCTGAAATGTAAGTGAGCAAGTCTCCTGTGCCATAGCTCACTCAAACTGATAGAGTCGTGCAATAATGCCTGAACTAGTCGAATTGATAATCTGTATAGGCTCTCCTGACGAATGCCAATCACCCGAGCTGATTTCATGCTAGAGTTCTTGGGCCATGCAAGAATTTTCCCTTCAGAAAAAGCAACCTTGCACCCTTTGTTATCTAAGGCTGAAATGGAGACAAGATTTCTTTTGATCCCTGGTACAAACAAGACATCACTCAAATGAAGAGGGATACCTGAATCTAGTTGGAAAGAAGTGGCCCCAACTCCCTTTACGGAGTAACAAGTATCATCTCCATTTATCACTTGCAAGTTTGACTCTTTCTCTACTAGGTCTGTAAGATGCTCTCTGTAGCCTGTGATGTGATGCAAAGCACCACTATCTATCAACCAAGTGTCATTGTCAGTTGGAACATTGCTTGAAAGAGCGGAGATGAATAGAAATCCCTCTAAGTTGTCTCTAGATTCCTTTTGAGGTGACACATCATCAATATCTACAGTAGAAGCATCCTACTTCGGCTTTGATATGCAATCTCGAGCATAGTGACCATACTTGTCACACCTGTAACATTGAATGTGAGAGAGGTCCTTCTTCTTCGGTTCTAGAACAGAATCTGATTTTCTATCTCTATTCCTCTTGAAATTGCCTCCTTTCCCTTCTCTTCCTTTTCTTCTGGAAGCATGTGCAGCAAGGACATGACTTTCTTCATTATGAGAATTTCCCCCATTTCCTCTTGCTGCCAACCTAGGCTCTTCTTAAATATAATCAGCTCGAAGACGATCAAACTTGGGAAACTTAGTGTTATCACAGAATCTAGCAGCGCTCGTTCCACGGATAACCCCCATATAAAACTTGTCCATTTCCTAGGTTCATGAAGTTAAGCACGCAAAACGAAGCAATTTTCAATCCACCTCGAAGTGCGTTCCAAAGTCTCAAATAGTTCGTTTCAGCATCCCTCTACGTTCATCTCGCGAAGACCTTCAAAACGAGTACCTTTGCGAACTCTAGTTGTTTATACTTAGAGAAATTGTCAAAAGTGCAAAAGCTCTAGAAAAAAGCGCACTAATATTTTCAAACACATTTCTAAGTGTCAAAAGTGCAAAAGCTCTGGAAAAAAGCGCACTAACTTTTTCAGAAAATTTTGTAAGTGTTGAAAGTGCAAGGGCGGGCTTTTTCAACGCCTTTGCACATAAGTGAAAAGTCAGTTTGGTGCACAAGCGTTGATTTTTAGCACTTGTGCACTTTTTCCCATACTTAGCCATTTTTTGAGCTGGGCGGTGTTTTTTAGTGTTTTGCACTTTTTCCAGTTTTCTCCACTTTTCATGCCTTAATTAAATGCGTGACTTTTTGTTCTTCTATTTCACTTACAAATCACTTAAAAGTGATTTTAGGTTATTTCTTTTTCATTCTTGTCACCTCTCTCTCATTCTTCGTCGAGCTGGAAACTCTTACGCCACTGCAAACCCACTATTGCACTTGCCATGAAATCTTTGAGACTAAGTGGCAGGGCATTGTTTTTCAGCGCCTTGACACATTCTTTCCAAATTTACACCCAAAAGTGCAAGGGTGCTTGTTGTGACCTTTTCACACATCACCCCATTCAAAATGGGGACCCCCTAATTTTTGCTCCATTCTGGGCTTTTGGTTTTGGTTTTGTCTCTCTCTCTTTTTGTCTCTTTTCTGTCGTCTTCCTTTTTGGGGATGTGCCCGTCGTTGAGCTTAAACGTGGGATTTTGGCTAAGTCTGAGAATTAGGGTTTGCTATCTTCTGGTCAGTTTGAAGTCAAATGGAGTGAATGAATTGAAATCTGAGGTTGGCAATACAGTCAGCATGCTTCCAGCAGGTCCCCAGCAAAATTTCATTGGATTCCAACAACTTACTATTTTTAATAAGTACTTAATTTGGGACATTTTTCTCAACACTTTTGAAATTTTGATCGTTACACTGCATCCAGAGCACGTCAAACTGCTTGCCTGCAAGTTTTGAGCTGAAACGGACAACTTTCTATTTTTAGCAAGTTCACCTTCAGGGGCTGATTTTAGGGTTTGCATGCGAAGTTTTTCAATGCATGTCTAGAGAATATTTCTGGGTTTTCTGAGACCTACGCGACAATATAACATGCAAAATGAGACGATGACTTTCAGTACTTAGCCTTCGGAGGCTATTTTTAGGATTTGCATGTCGGAATTTTCTATGCATGTCTAGACATTCTTTGTGGGTTTTTCGAAAGCTTCGTAGTGGTGTAACATGCAAACCAAGATCAGGACCTTTTTCAGAGCCGCCTTCAGAGGCTACTTTTAGGGTTTGCATGCAAGACCTTTTAGTGCATGTCAGGTTATTCCTTATGGGATTTTCAAGAGCTACGCAATGATGTGACATGCAAACGGAGTTGGTCACTTTTTCAGGACTTACTATTTTTAGCAAATCCACTCTGGCAGCCCCCCCAACACTTCAGTATCACAAACTGACCGACATGCAACAAAAACAAGGTCAAACGGAGGTCATTTGATCGACATGCAAGTCAGATTAGGGTTTCCAGCTTCGAGACCCAAAATGAGGGGTCAAATGCCAAATTTTCGAAAACTAGTGTATCCCACTATGATCAGTATCTTTCGAGCTATCCACTAGTAAAATTTGAGGGCAATCGGAGCACTTACTATTTATAGTAAGGCACTCTAGAAACAGGCTATAAATAGTAAGTCAACAGCAGGCGCCAGTGTGAACAGGCAAGTCATCCCATGAGGGTCACATCATTCAAATTTCAAGTCAAATGGAGTTGGGGAAGTCATGAAACTAAGCAGTTACTATAAATAGTAAAACACCTTCAGAAACATGCTATAAATAGCAAGTCAGCACAAGATGGCAGTGTGAACAGCTTAATTAGGTCATGAAGGTCCTATGGCGAAAATTTCAAATCAATCCAAGCTTCAGAGGTATGAAAATCGGAGGACTTACTAAATATAGTAAACGAGGGCGAGCAAGCTAAAAATGCCTTAGTCTGAGAAATTTCCTTCACCCACTGTGAAATGTGCCCAAGGTAAAGCTAGCAGAAGGATGGAAAATTTCAAATGTTGATAAATCCTGCTCAGCCCCCAAAATGCGCCCTCAAGGAGAGATGGTGATAAAAAAATTTCTAAGTCTGAAGTTAAATCCTCCTCCTACCCCTAAATGCGCCCTGTCATGAAGGTGGTGATGGAAAAAAAATCTAAGTCTGGAGTTATTCTTGCTTGACCCCCTAAATGCGCCCATCTCTAGTCAAGGTGAAGAAAAATGACTAAGGCGTTGGTCTATTCCTCCATGACATGTGAAATGCGCCCAAATGAGCTAGGAAAAGGACAAAAGGTGTTGACTTCCTCCTTGACCCTTTGAATGTGCCCATGTTAGAAGTGAAGTCAAGGCATAAACTAAGGCGTTGGGAGTTAAATCCTCCTCCATATGCTAAATGCGCCCTCATCTAGTCAAGATTGATGAAAAATGACTAAGGCGTGGTTAATTCCACCTTGCCATATCAAATGTGCCCAAGTCTAAGGTGAGGTTGAGACTTATGCTAGGCATTAATTCCTCTTCAACATGTAAAATGCGCCCAAGGATATTGAATATGTTAGCTATGTGAAAATATTCTAAGTGTTGATTATTATTCCACCTTGATATGCTATATGCGCCATGACTGGAGAATGAATGGAGAAAATTGTCTAAGGAAAAATTCAAAATTTCCTCCTTGACCCCTCATATGTGCCCATGTTCATAGTGATGAGGAAATTTTTTTCTAAGGCATAAAATTCCACCTCTAGGAAAATACACCTAAGTTTGATGGAAGAGATGAAATTTGTTAAGGCATGGATAAAATTGGCAAGGATGAGTCAGAATCTCCAGCTTCACGAGATTGAAGAAGATTTTTAAGGACAAGCAAGAAAATACGCCCAGAGATGAAGAACGAGAATAAATTTGATGGCAAAATATTTTTCTAAGGTCTAAAAATTCAAAAATTAAATGTACCCCTTCGTTTGTAGACCCATGGATTTGATGCTTTCTAAAGGGAATTTTCTTCTGGGTACTGGACATATTCAACGAGGAATTGATTTTAAAGTCTTCCATAGCTCCCCAAGGATTTTGAGATGAAGATTTTTGGACACTTGATTGATGAATTTCTTAAGGTGAAAATTTAAAAAAATTCTAAGGCAGGGAATAAAAGATGTTGAAATAAAATGCCCTGGATGGTGAATTTGAAGTTGAATGACTAGATGATTTTAATCAAAATTCTTCATGAAGGTGAATTTTCTTGAGCCAGAGATGGATGAAATCAAATATTAGAGCCTCAGCTGGTGGAATGAATTTCTTAAGAGAATGCAGTTGAAGTTAATATTTTCAAAAATGAATTTAAAAATGCTAAGTACGCCTTGACCAGTAAAGATGAATCTTCTTGAAATTCTAGAAGGTCAAATATTCTAGATGCCGGATGACAAGTGTTGCAGCTGCCAGAGGAGGGAAATTTGAATTCTTGTAGTGAAGTAGTGGAAATTTAATGAACTGGCTAAAATTGGCTCCTTCTAGAATTCGACTTGGCTATATTAGCTGTGAGTTTATTCATTTTAATCCATCAGCTAGCAAGATCGACTTGGGCTCTGAAGTGAAGATTGCGATGCAAGCTAAAACTTGGTGAAGAAGTTCGACTTGAAGCAGAAGAAGATTGTTGAAGTTGAACTTTGAAGAGTGCGAGTTTGAAGAAGTCTAAGTGCTAAGAAGTGGCTGAAGTAAAGTTGGCCGATTTTCGCTAAGTGCTGAAGTTGTATTGCTGCAAGTAAATTTTCTAAGTGTTGAAAGTTCGAAGTTGTTGCAGGAAGTGTTGAGGTTTGAAGATGAAATACAGTGTTGCAGCTTCTCATTTTCAAAAGTCTGCTAGCAGCCCCAACATGATTTTTATTTTTCTAAGTTAAATTGTTGATGACTATCTTTTGTTTTTGCTGAATGGTTGAAGTAAGAGTGACTGGCAGAGAAAACAATGTTGAATCCAGCAAGGAAAATGCATCCAGACAGGCGGTGATTAAGAAGCTGAGCAAGTCATTCCTGCCGGAGTCAAAATTCTCTTTGAAGCTGGGCAAGTTGGCTGACATGAACTTGGGCTCTTTCAACATAGAAGCTTTCAGAAGTCGAATAATGGGAGTTGGAGGCCATCGTCCTTCGATCACTTCTCACAATATTGTCAGGAGTGGACTGTATGCAGCTACTAGTTTTCCACCAGCAATTCAGTGTTCGGAGCTGATTATGGAGTGTGCTAACTGTTACGACCCTGAGCACAGGTCTATTGTCTCGCCTGATGGCAGATTGTTTGCCAACCTCACGCCTGCAACTATTAGCGAAGCCTTTGGAATCCCTTCAGATGAGAAAATGATTTACAAGACGAGAGAACGTGCTGAGCGGATGTATGCTTCAACATTTGAAAGATGTGTTGATATGATTAACTCTCGTTGGATGAACAAGCCCAAGCCCTCTCGCACGAAGTTGCCGAGGCAAATAATTTCAGATGATCTGAAGCAAGAATACTGTGATTTGATTATGATGCTCAGCAGAGTTGGAGGCTGTCCCCAGGCGTTCATCTTCGAACCTTGGATGTTTTACTACATCAACCTCGTGCTGGAAGGGAAGGAGCATATTAACTGGGTAGTAATGATTAGTGATAATTTGCACGAGCAGCTCCAGAGTTTGAGGAGGACGAAGACATTTTACATGGGCTCATACATCATCTACATGCTGGCTCGTATGACAAAATACAGAGGAATATCATACAAGGAGCCAATTGGATATGGCTCTCATCAGTTCAAGATTCATGAGGCTTGTCCGCAACTGCACTTGACAAGCACATCTCATTACAAGAGAGTCAATGATGCCTTCACTATGCACATAACGAGATCACTTCAGCAAAGAACTCATCACAGGATCTCGAAGGAAGCTCAAGAATTGATAGAAAGGTATGGTTGTTGGTTTATCCAATTTTTGAAATTTACTTATGCTAGGCTGCAAGGGTTTTCTTCATATCCGTATAGATTGCCCAAATACCCTACAAATAGGATCTTGATGTTAGAAATATCTAGGCAACTTGTTGCCTATGATAAGATTCAGAAGAGAAAGAAGAAGGGAGGACTGGACTTCCCAATCATCATGGGAAATTCAGACGAAGTGTGTCCTTCACTACAAGCAGCCAAGGAAGCTGAAAATGAGCTTCAGTTTTTCCACTTTTCTTATCACACCAGCAGGCAGCATTATGACCCCCACAGCAATATCAGATGGATACTATCAGAAGAGTTTAGGCATAAGGAAAATATTGAAGATTACTGGGCTGGTGCGTGGGATGAGGCTGAAGTTAGAAAGAGAAAGTTTTCAAGACTACCTTTGAGCATGATCAGGGAGTGTGAGATTATTCAAGTACTAGATCAGGTGGACGAGGACATGAACGTTCTTCATCCAGATTATGAGGCAGTGAGGGATACACCACTCCCACTTCCAGATTGGTCGGAGCCGAAGATTGCCAATTTGGACACACTTTGCATACCAGTTTTGACATTCACCAGAGGATGGGTTGAGAGGCATGTGAATAGGCTGAAGAGTAGGTCAATTCCTCTTACCTACAATTTGATGGGAGATCATAGGACGCCAACTGCCACGAGGAAGAAACAGGTTGCTCGAGCTCCAGAGTCTCGAAGGAAAGAACCAGTTCATCCAAAGCCTCCGAGAATTGTGGTAGAATCACCTACGCCATTGGAGACACGTTCTCCAAGCATACGAGAGGTTTCATTGTTCGCTGATCAAAGAAATACATTGAATAAGGAACAGGAATTACAAAAGGAAAATCAGCCACCCCGAAGAGAATCTGTTGGCCAGAGTGTCAATGCACCCACCAGAGATAATCAGCAGGAAGAAGATGAGGAAACTGCTATAGATACACACTTCCCGCGTGAGCTTGAGGCGGCTCTGGAAGATGATACAGTTACAAGACAGGAGGCCCAAGTTTCGGGAGATACTCAGCCCATAGAAGCCAATGAGCTTCGCTAGGATGAAGTTATAGAAGAAGTTCGTGAAGAAGAAGCAAGGGATGAGTAGCCATTTGTTATACAACAGGTAGTACCAGATTGGCTCAAGGATAGGATGAGCAGGAGCCCCAGTGAAGAAGCTGATCCAGCAGTTGAGATGGAAGAATTCTTGAGTGGGATCAGTGCACCTCCAACAAAGAAGAGAGCTAGGAAATTTTCGAAGATTTCAACAGATGAGGATGGCTCTCGCACCCTTCATGTGGCTATGCCAAGGGTTGAGTGTGATCGAGATGAGGCTCTTCCAGAAAATTATATGATCACCACCTTGGAGTTGGGTCGCCCCACAGGAGCAAAGATAATTGAGGAATATGATAACTCCTATCAGGCGCTCAAGGATAGATTGCTCAAGACTGAAGGAAAATACAAGAAATTGAAGAAAGAGCACAAGACATTGATAGGCTACGTGCAACATTTGTCTCGTCCTTGTGGGCAGGAGAATCCAGCGATTGAGCTTCCAACCGAGTTGTCTAGTGAATCAGTTAGTGGCTTGGAGGATTTGAGAAAGATGGCACAAGAAGCAGATAAGTGGGTGGCCAGCGTTCGTCCTGAAATAGAAAGGTTTATGAAAGATCTTGCTCATGCCTATCAACAGGCTTCCAGCACTATGGCACGAATGGATGCAGTTGATCAAGCTTGGGGCGACGCTCATATTTATCAGAGCAAGGTTATTCAACGATTGGAGGCTTTGATGCATACTCCCTTACAGATGTTGATTGATGGAGGAGTAATTCAAGAGGGTGATAGATATGATTTTGCTGGCTGGTACTCTTTAGTTGTCAAGGGTCGAGGGTTCTCTGATGCAGCACGGGCGGATTCAGCTAGAGTCAGAAAAGCCATGACAAACATTCTTGATGGAGTCCTGAACACTTTAGAGGCTATATTTGCTAGGAGGCTGAATTCTGATGAGGTGACTGTTGATGGCTTGAGGAGTAGGCTGCCACCTTTCTTTCCAGAGGTGAAGACTTTTGTCCAGAATGACTTTGAGAACACCGCGACTTTCTCAAGCATTATTCAGAACACTCAGGATGCTTTAGTTGCTTGGAGAAAGTCTTGTACGCGGCATGGGCAGGCAGTTATGGTGTTAGAGTTCCAGCTTGATCATATTCCGCCGATCTCAGTTTAGGAGGTTGAAGCTGTGCTAGCCAGATTCATTGATTTTGCAGCCAAGGAGAAGGAGAACGGAAGCACCTTTCTGGATGAGGACATTCTAGAAGACTGATAGTGGACATTAATTGCCTTTGCTATTTTGGGAGTGAGTGGGAATCTTTTGATTCATTTATTGTACCACTCCCTATTCTAGCGGTTTTTAGGGTTAGGGCTGATGTGGCTTAATCTAAGCCCTCCATTTGATTGTAATCTGAGCCGTCCATTGGACTAGGCTATCTATAAAAGGGGCATCCCCCCTCATTTGTAATTCATTAGATTAGAGACTAGAGAATAGAGCAGAGAGGCTAAGAGATAGCATAACTTAGTTTGTTAGCAAAGCATAGTTTGGAGGAAAAGGAAAGTTTTCCCTTGAGAACTTTGTAAGAGATTGTTGTGAAAACTATCATAATAAAGAGAGCTTTCATTGATGATGAATTCGTCTTTTGTTATGAGCAGCTAGCAAGATTTCTTCATCCCTTCTACTTCAAGTAGCTTAGATTAGAGTAATTTTCATTTTCATGCAAGTAGATGTTAATCGTGGATTGTGGTGTTTAATCAAGGCAGCTTCGTTTTAATCCATACCACTAGCAGCTTGCCGACGGCAAGTTTTCCTTGTGTGGTCGACAGGAAAACTTTACAAGCTTAACTTCAGTTATAATTCACGTCTTGGCATGCATCATCCTGATGGTGTCTTTATGTTGAACTGTGACTTCAAAACCTTTTACCGCTCCCTTGAAGATTGCCTCGACCTTGTGTAAGCTGTCCAATGTGAGGCAAAGCAGAGTCTGGTTGAAGTCTGTTGAGATTGATCCCACGTCCTCCTTTAGTATAGAATTTAGATCTTCTAAAACCCTACACTTATTTCAATTCAGTACATTTCTGGTTAGTTTTAGGAAGTTTGTACCTTATTGCCAAATCATTTGCATCACTCATGAAAATCCCCTTCCAATCATTAACCTGTTGTCAACTGCAAACATTCTGAACAATTTTGTAAGTCCCCTCGTGAAAACAGCAAATCACAACGAACCAACTGAGGGTATTCCATTGCATTATCGGAACCTTGGAGTTGAACGTACGAACTTTCTTGCAATCTTAGAGTACGGAATACTTTGATCAAGAGAGAATGGAGTAGCCTTCGGATACTTTGTTCTGTTGATTGGTGCGGTCACAAAAATCACATCAACAGCGCTGATTTTCAGTGCCATTGCACCTAAAGGCATTTTCCTAAGTGCAAGGTCACTGATTTTCAGCACCCTTACACTTTTTCCAACTTTTTTCTCCGAACACTTCAAAGTGCCATATCTTCGCTCTGAACATCGTTTTTCGATTCCCGCATCGTTTTCTATGCTTCATCACTCATTTCACATTTTCCCAACATCATTGCTCGCTTCACACATCCCAATGCTTCTTTTCGACTAACGTTTGTTGATTCCACATCTTGCAATTCCTTTTCAGATCTCATCAAGGGATCCTCGAAGTTGTATTTTGTTGATCCAATTGCTCTCAAATAACAACCAAGAGACCTCCATCGTCTTCAAAGGCTAAAGACAAAATGAAATACAAGTACCAAGGTGTTTATCCACCAACAGTAGTGATTTCAAAGGTCGATGAGATAAAAGACACCGAGGTCGGTCATCAAGACCTCGTTGATTTCGTGGAAAGAACTGAGAAAAAGCCTCTTGAAGATTCTCTGAGAGCCATTGTGCACAGTAATTTGCATTTGGTGTCCACGTTCCCTACTTCTGCACATAATACATAATTTTTCCTCCAAGTTGCAACCCATTACCCCAGGGAAAGCAGAAGTGTGATTGATTCTTTCAGGCATGAGATATTGAGACTTGACCCTGACTTCTTTGATATTGTTTTCAAAGTTCCACAAATGGAGAAGTACACTGACATCTCAATACAACAAGCGCAGGAAGTCTATGACTCAAATCCCAACAAGGCTAAGTACCTGATAAATAGTCAATGGTTGAAAGAACCTAGGCACACTATCTCAAGATGGCCAAAGGGACTTCCGCAAAGTGACTTCAAGGAAGATGTCAAGGACATGATCACACTTTTGAGCAGAGTGAAGGGATTCCCTGAATCATCCCATTTTCAAGAATGGATGTATGAATACATCCGGATCATAAGAAGAAAAAAGGCTCATATTGATTGGGGCAACAGATCAGTGATGAAATACATGAACAACTGATCAATGTGCCAACCACCTTGAAGTTCTACATGACTTCTTACCTAGTGTATGCTGCAGCCGTGATGAGGCAATTTCTGGATCTATCTACAAAAGGGAGCCGACACACTGTACCTATGTACAAATTTTTCTATCAACCAGAGCTAAAGGAAAGCCTTCACCATTTCAGGAGGGTTACCGATGCTTTCTTCGCGCCACTTTTTTTCAACTTTGACCCGACTCTCGAGAAGAAGAGAGTATCTGATGAGGCCTACAAAGTGGTAAGAAAAGTTGGATGCACATTCCTCCACTTCCCAACTTTTACTTACCTATGAGTAGGGTGCTACACTGGGTGCCCTTACATGTTGCCCAGAAACCCCTCGGACAAGTGGATTCTCATGGAGTTGTGCAGACAGCTGATTTCAATTCACAAAGAACGGATGAAGATTCACAAGTTGGGATTCAAGTTCCCATTGACAATCAGTAGGTATACCATCAAAAGTGTACAAAAAGCCAAATCGGTTTATGCAGAAATGCAGGTCATGACAATCAGGACCTATAGATATAGATTTGATTTTGACTACCGAAATGTGAAGAAGTTGAAAAAGGGTCATCAACACAAGTACCGCTTTGAGAACATCTGGGCTGATTGTAGAGACAAAGAGGCCATCCGTAAGATGGATTTTTGCAGGCTAACCGTACAGTAGATCAAAGATCTTGGTGTTGCTGACCTACCAGAGGATTTCAAAGATCCTGGTGACATCATGAATGCTGCCTACGATGAACAAGAAATCTCCAAGAGACCCTTGCTTGCAATTCAATGGTCTAGATAGGAAAGTGTTTCCATCAGGGAGAGGTTGGCACCAATATTGGCTAACACTACAGAGTGGTTACACAAGCACAGCTTTGAGATGAAAACTTTCAGGACAGATTCTGAGGGAGAAGAATCTAGAGCAAAATCAGTCGACAACAAGAACTCCGCATGAAGGACAAACCTGTGGCCATTCCCATTTCTTCACAAAGAGGCCCTAGGATTAAGTTCACTGTTGGCAAGAAGGACACTGTTGTACCCAAACCAAATTTTTTGCTTCATCAAGGCATTTTGCATAAAATAGTCTTAACCTTGCTAAAATGATGTAAAACACAGTTTTGGGCAATATCAAGCATGGAGTTTTTGTCAATATTTTGTCAGTCAAAGTCAGTTTTATTTAATAGAACCTGAAGCAGAGACTCAAAATGGAGCTTTTCACGATGGAGGAGCATCTCACGACAGCGTTTCACATCGCACACAGTCATTTCAGTGATCGAGACAGAGTTTTCAGTGGTTAAATTATGAAGATTTCTCAGGAAAAAGCATAAAAGCGCAAGTATAGCCCAGGGGCGCCCAGCTTGTTGAAGGTCAAGATCTTGCTGAAAGTATTCAAGCATACAGTCAATCTCTTCAGAATTGGTCTGGCTATCCGATGAGCTATCCAGCGAAGTTTTTCGAGATCCACAGCTCCGGCAAACAGTGACAGAAGTTGAAATCCTCAAAGTTCCAGATAGGAGAAATTTGTTCTTTTCTGGCAAAAGTGCAACTCTAGCTTGAGGGCGCCCATCTAAAAGAGGGGTTAAATTCTGGTATTTGTGGTGGCTCATGCAGTCAATCCGTTCTCAACTAGTCTGCTCGTCCAACGAGATATCAAACGCAGTCATCCGAGTTTCAGAACTCTGGTAGCGGTCGTCTGAAGATCAACTTATAATGGAGTTTTCACATTTCTGAGCTTCTCCGTTGATTCCCAGTGCAAGTACAGCTCAGGGGCGCTGGTTTAAAGGACCCTTCAGATAGTGAAATTTGCAGACAAAGTCTTACTGACATCAGTTCTAATCTAGCCCAGCTCCACGATGCATCATCCAGCTTGTCGATCCGACGTTTCAGGTGATCATGGCAGAGATTCTACCAAGCACGTAATTTCACGGGCGGACCAACAGGAGATTTTCAATGTATTTCTACAGTCCAGAGGCGCCTAGCCTTTAGGCCTATCAGATGAGGTCGTTCGCGTTCGAAGTCTTCACGGCTTTTGAGCGTAATCATTTTATCTATCCAACGAGTCCAGCCGTCAGCCTTCGGGATTTGGCAAACGCTCGTACATGCGAGGTCTTTTGGTGGAATGCTGAAGAGTGAGGACATCCGGAAAATGGCCAAGTCTGGGGCGGATATTTTAAATAAAATACGCACTGGAGTTTTTGAGGTCTTAGAAGTAGTTTTCTTGCTTTGTCGCCTCTAGAGACTTCTCTTGTGGGCCTTTCTGGCTATCCGTTAAAACAGATAGTGCTTGAATCAGGTCATCCCACTCCAGATATCAGAGGTCAAAGTAGGGTACTTGGATGAAATTTCAACTTTCGTCAAAATGACATCAGTGCAACTAAGAGCCAGGGGCGCTTTTACTTTTGAGGCCCTTAACACAGCTTCCAGATGTCGTATGTATATCCGTTGGATGCAGATTGTCTCCAGGCATGCAATGGGCTTCGTTTCTTATCAGCAGGGTTCACCGTTCACCGTCAGCAGCCGTTTGAAGTGTCAGATGGCAATTTAGGAAAATGGTTAAGTCTGGAACCCGTAAATGAATTTAATCAGGGGCGCCTAATTTTTCAAGGGGTTTAATGATAGATTTTGCAGTAGTGTCTCCCAGCAGACATTTCTTCCTTGTTCAGTAGGCTTTCCGATGAATTCTTCAGATCAGTCTCAACATCACCCGGTCATCCGGAAATCAGTGTCGAAGTTGGCCAGTCGTGACAGTGCTGTCAGCTATAAAATAGGAAGTTAATAAAAAGTGTAAAATCTTGAGCAAATGAACGCCTATAAGCTCGAATGATGACTTTTCGGAATCGGTGAAGTCCAACAGTGAAGCCTAAAGCTTCATTCAATTGTCAACTGGAGTTTCAAATATTTTGCATATTTTAGCATTGAGTGGCGATTTTCTATTTTTGGCGCCTTTGCTATTGCATAATAAATATTTTATTATTATTTATTTTTGAACTTCCAGTCAATGGCAGTTCAACTGAAATGGTCCAATTGAAAGGCTTCTATTTTCAGCTGGGGTTTTGAATTCTTGCAGTTACCAATTGGTGTGAATTTCATCTTCTTTAAGCATGGCGCCATCTTCATTTATTATTCACAAAGCTAAAGAGAAATTCGTTTTTCTTAAGAGAAATTCATATTTTTCAAGCAAAATTCGTTTTTCTTCAAAGCAAAGGCGTATTTTCAAGCAAAATTCGTTTTTCTTCATTCACAAGGCGTATTTTCAAGAGAAATTCGTATTTCTCAAGCAAAGGCGAATTTTAGCAAACCAAAGGCAAATTCTTCATCAACAATCATTGGCGAAGACATCAAAACATTTTCTTTGCAGGTACAAGTCAGAATTATCAGCAGACTTCAGACAAGATGGCGATTTTAGCAGAAGCAGAGCACTAAAAACTTCTTTCTTCTATCTTAAATTCTTCTATTTCTCGTCTTAAATTCTTTCGCATGTTTGAAGAATTGGCGACTTTTGGCAAAACAAATCATCACAGGTTGATTGAGAATACTTCCTCGAGAAAACCATGTGCGAGAATTTTTTGAGGGAAAATTTACTCGAGCATCGGAGTTCTCGAGGCTCTAATTTTCTCA